>SNQN01003735.1:11727-38772 GCA_008642245.1 Bassia scoparia | reverse complement strand
GCAAAGAATAAAACCTGATCGCGCATTAAAACGCGATCAGGAGGAAATGGCGTGGCGCCACCTGAATGGCATGGCACCATTTTGGTCCAGAACCAAATGGCGCGGCGCCACTCTGGTGGCTTGGCGCCATTTGGCTTCTGTTCGTTTCTCCGCCAAATTTCTTCCTAAATTGGTTTTTACTCCAATTAGCCCTTTGCTATGACTTGTCCGTTATATTTACTTATCAAATTCATTTGTCCAAGGTCCATTTATGCATAAATGTTCCAACAATATCCTTGTTGTTTTTTCTCCACTCAACTAGGGACTTGTTTGGTTGCCAAAATAAAATGGGGGAAGTGGAAATTTATGGGAATTGATAATTTGGATAGTTGTTAGGTTGATACAAAAAGGTGAAAATAGAGGAAGTTGAAATTCATGGGAATTTCTATTTCCCACAAAACATAGGAAGTAGATTACCAATGTCCCCCTTGATCAATCCAAATTCATGGAAATTTCAACTTCCCATTGTGATAACCAAACAACTTTGAGTAATTCCTAGGAATTTCATTAGGGAAATAACTTCCCATGAAATACTACTTCTTATGGGAAATTATTTCCCGTGCCAACCAAACGAGGCATAGGTCTTTATTAGCGTGAACACGATTATTACACTTCAACACCGATCGTTCCCTACCCTCCCAGAAATCTACAGCGACATCTCCTTTATAACTAGGAATGACAGTGTCGTCATACGAACCTCCACCCATCCGATCCTTCACTATCCACGAATCAACTTTCCCACCAGACTTTCTAGACTTAGACGCACTACCTTTTCGACCAACAAACTTACCCCCCCTTTTCCCTTCCTCATATGTACAAAACTTAATTCCTCATCCTCACCCTTACCCGTATCCAACCGGATAATATGATCTATGTCATCAATTGTCAATTGAGGCTTAACCTGGGAAGATGGTTCAGCCCGAGGGTCGAACACCTCATGCCCAAACTCCGACAACCCAGAGTACGCACCCATATCCCCAAAATCGTCATCATCATCACCCATATCCCAAAACTCATCATTGTCATCCTTACCCTCCAAATTATCCTCAACACTCTCAGACACACTCTGGACACCCTTAAGTTTATCGGTCCTCTCACATCTAATAGAAGCATTAACCTCCCTAGTATGATGAAGCACATAATTTAATTAAGAAATCGTCACCATCCTCAACAATCTCAATGTTCAACCTCTTAAACGACGGGGGCTATAACATGCAATTATTTAAAAACTAACGTCACGTACATTTGTAAAGTTTAAGAATACTTAATAACGTATCATTTACTACCAATTATAACGTCATAACAGAAAAAAATACAGACATTTTCAAACTCAAATTATCACTAACATTATTTACTAAACAATTTTAACTCACATTATTGCATATAAACAACAAAAAAATCACTTACAATAATAAATATGAAAATTCAAACATTACTACAATATTTAAATAAATTTATTTTAAAATTCATACATATAATACATAATCTTATTTTAAACTATATATAGAAAAAAAATTCACATAAATCATATTACTATATATACAATACTATTATTTATTATAATAAAAATATACAATCAATCATCAAAATTATAACAATAAATACTAATTAGTTTAATTTTAAGTTTAAGTAAATATTTTCTGTAAAAAAAATGAATAACAATATTTGCACTTTCCGACCTAACTAATCGAACCACCGACGGTGGGTCGGGGTCATGACTGTACCTCCCTTGGTGGGCCCCACCTTCTGGGTCGGACCCACCCGAGGAAGTTTGGTGATGTGGCCCGGACCCACCGTCGCTAGTTCGGTTAGTTAGGTTGGACTTTTGGGATTAAACCCTAAATTAATCTTTAACTATAATTGATCTCCATACCAAATTAATTAGTAAACCTTAATTGCGGAAGCGTACCTGAATCCATGAGTATCGTGTTATATACGAATCGCCCTTAGGATTTAATCTTCCAATAGTTACCCACACTAGGGTTTTCTCTCTATTGATGGGATGATATGAGAGACTAATGTTTGTGCTATTGGGGACCATAACCCTTGATGTCTATTTATAATAGAACTCTTTCCTAATTCGCCAATCATGAATTAGAAAAGACCCAACGGTCTCTACACATATAATACTAAACCCACATTGATAAAAGACGTAAGTAGGCCCATTAATAATATTAACTTAATTGGATCACTTTTATTTGGGCTGAACCATATGATAGCACATAATACAATTATAATTGAATTGCACACGTTATTGTATGTGGGTCCATAAAATTTCCAACAATCTCCCACTTGGACCAAATATAATTACAATATGTTTGATACTTGATAATTGCATTATACTTTATAACCTTATGAGCTCAAAATTGCTAATAAAATCTGAACGTCTTTAAACAATTCGGTCCATTAATTACATCAACACAAGATCAAAGAGATCTATGCTACATTTTCCGTAACAAGACCCATTAATGGTCACAATGTCAACATAATTAACGACATGAACCAAGCATGGGTGTGTAGCATGGAAATTACATACAAATGTGATCCACGTATGTCTATTTCTAACTGGTCTACTGTAAACTTTAGTAAGATCAACAATAAGATCTAATGAGTAAACTGAACTAGATGCCTTATTTTCTGTTGAAAATACTTAAACCAAATATCCAAAACTTTTATGTCATATGAGCAATGAAAAATGACAAACTCCCACTAAAACTGTATAACTTTATATGGCATGTCGCCTGACCAGAATGGTCATGGTTCAAATGAAACAAATGAAACAAGTAAGGAAGTAATTTTGACCAAAACAGTTTTTTCGGATTTTAATTCTTTGGGGTTTAATAAGCATAATCCGAGTGAAGGCCCTAATGGCTACACTTTGTTAAGTGTGGTTATTCTTCTTAATTAAGCATGGTTTACATGATAAATAAYCGGGTGCAATTTTGAAWGCAAATCAGTAATGTGCAACGGTTACAAATTGTCAACGTGGAATCCGCATTTAAGAAGTCAACGAGGAARCACCTGATTKTTTGCGTGAACCTGRACTGATTTAAGCTGATTCATTTGTGTCGGTTTAAAGGTTTTATTTGTAGTATTAAGCAGTATTATTAGCAGAATAAAAGGAGGGAATAATGCCATTTAATGCAGCCGTTACAAAGCTTAATGCAGCARCAATTGTGCGAGTCAAAGAATTCAAAAGTGTAACGGTTACACTTGATTGCTGAAGGAATCTTGGAGCAGATTAATTGGTCGAAACTTGCTGATTAAATTGGGCGGTTTTGAGCTTTTAATTACTGATTAAAAGAGGTGGATTGCAGCATTCATTTGGACGGTTACAAAATTGAAAGAGGAACCTGGACAGCTTATSTGCATTAATCTGGACGGTTACACTCTTATTGATTAGCCGTTGGTTTTTATTATTCTTTCTGAATTATTAAGYTTAGTTAAACTAGTTTATTATTTYMGTTAAATAAGGTTATTTTTGGTCGGCTTGTGACCATTAATAAAGCTAGTTTTATTTTCCTAGTTTAATTAGCCGAGTAGGGTTTGTTTAATTAAATCGGCTAGTTTATTTTTATTTTGCTGTTTATTCTTGGCAAGTGAAAGGTTGTACTAATAGCTATATATAGCTTATTTTGATGAATGAAAAGATATACCAGATTTTTGCCAAAATACACGAGTATTTGTCTAACTTGGAGTGTTTGATCTCAAGTTGTCTTTTTTTTCCAATTTCGAGTGTTTGATCTCAAATTGAAGAGTTCTTGTTTTGGTCGAGTATTCCCAAAGCTTGATCTTAGGTGGCTGTTGTTTTGGTCGAGTATTCCCTTAACATATCTACATCCAAACATTGAGTGAGTATTCCTCTTTGTTATATCCTTAAGTATAGGGTGAGTATTCCCCTTGTTTTCTTGATTTTCGTACTTCCAAAAAATCTAAAACACAAAAAAACACTTAAACACTAGTTGAATTCCATCTGTGATCAAAGTTCCACACTTAGATTACACATCATCGCCCATATGAGATGTGTGCTCATGAAATACTTTAGTAAGCGGATCCGCAATAATGGAGTTTGTACTATTATGCTCTAATGATAACTATTTACCCTCCCTTCTTTCCTTTATAGACTTAAACTTGACTTCGAGCAAAGTCGGAGTCATCAATGTACCCAATAACTTTAACTTGATCCGACTTTTATAAGTGAGCATTTTATCCTTTATTCTTTACAAATACCGTATAAATCTTTATGACTGATTTTTAATGATCAATTAAGTCCTGGATTACTTAGATATATCTGCCTAACATCCCAACAATGTATGCAATATCTAAACGGCTACAAGCCTGAGCATACATCAAACTCCTATTATGGATGCATAGGGGATTTTCTTCATTTCAGTAACCTCAAAACCATTCTTTGGGCATTGAATGAGACTGAATTTGTCTCCCTTAGCTATAGGGGTATCGCCTGGTTTACAATCTTGCATGCCAAACCTTTTCAAAACCGTTTCGATATAGCCCTTTTGTGATAGGCCTAGAGTGCCTAAATGACAATTTTGATGAATCTATATTCCTAACACAAAAGAGACGTCTCCAAGATCTTTCATCTCAAAATTATTTGATAGAAATCTCTTGGTTTTCGTGCAAGAAGCCTATATCATTGTTAGCAAGCAATATGTCATCGACATATAAAACTAGGAAAATGTGCTGACTCCCACCAAACTTATGGTATACACATTCATCAAGTGCATTTGTCTCAAAACCATGAGACATTACAACTTGATGAAACTTAAAATACCATTGACGAGAAGCTTGTTCGAGTCCATAGATGGATTTCTTTAATTTATAAACCATTTCCTTTGAATCTCCTGAAACAAAGTATTCTGGTTGTTGCATATATATGGTTTCCTCAATGTCACCGTTGATAAAAGTCGTCTTAACATCCATCTGATGTAACTCAAGATCATAATATGCCACAAGCGCCATCATAATTCTAAAAGGAATCTTTAATCAATGCCTTCCTTTTGAGTATAGCCCTTGGAAACAAGACGAGCTTTAAACCTTATCACATTGCCGTTTGAATCCCTTTTGGTCTTAAAAATCCATTTACAACCAATGGGTCTCACACCTTCAAGCAATGAAACAAGGTCCCCAAACGTCATTGTCTCTCATGGATTAAATTTCCTCATTCATGACATCAATCCACTTTTGAGAGTTAGGGCTTTCAATGGCTAGGTGAAAAATGTTTGGATCATCGATCATCAACCAATCCATCTTCTAGCTCTTGCTCTTGAATAAGTGCAACAAATTCCTCACTTATTCCATTGTCACCCTCGTGTTCTTGAAGGAAAACAATATAATCATCTGAAATTGCACTCTTTTTTTTTCTCTCTAGTGGATCTCTTTAATGACACTTGTTCTTGAGGTTGTTGAGTTTGATCATTAGGAATATCCTGATGATTCTGAATAGGGGAATCATTATGAATTTTTGGATTTGTTTCTTGAACCATGTCAGAAATAGGAATCTGATCATGGTTAATGACAACTAAAGGAAGAGAAATATTTTCCTCTTCAAAAAGTAAACTCTTTAACCTTATTATCTTCCCCTCCAAACTCAACATCCTCAAAAAAATATGGCATTTCCCGTCTAAAAAAAATGATCTTTTAGTGGGATCATAAAACTTATACCCCCTTGATCTTTCAGGATATCCAACAAAGTAACAACTAACAGTTTTAGAGTCCAGTTTCTTTTCATTTGGCCTATAAGGCCTTGTCGCCCTCACTTGGATGACCCCAAATGTGAAAATGCTTTATAGTGGATTTCTTGCCAACCCAAAGTTCATAAGGGGTTTTAGAAGCTGCTTTAGTTGGTACTCTGTTAAGAATGTAGGTTGTGGTTTTAATTGCCTCTCCCCAGAGTGACTGTGGTAAGGTAGTGTGATTAATCATGCTCCTCACCATTTCCATAAGAGTCGTATTTCGTCTTTAAGCAACACCATTCATTTGAGGAGTTCCTGGCATGGTGTACTCAGGGACGATGCCACATTCCTCTAAGAATCGAGCAAATGGTTCTGGACATTGTTCACTTGAATTGTCATTTCTGCCATAATATTCACTACCACGGTTAGATCTGACTTTCTTAATACTTTTGCCTAGTTGATTTTCAACTTCGGCCTTATAAGATTTGAACACGTCCAAGGCTTGAGACTTCTCATGAATTAAATATAGGTAGCAATAACGAGAATAATAGTCTATGAACGTAATAAAATATTGTTGACCATTCCAAGAAGCTATAGTGAATGGATCACAAATAGCTGTATGTATTAGTTCTTAGACATCTGAAGCTCGTCCACTCTTAATTTTCTCTTGTCTGTTTGGTTCCCTTTGATACAATTAATTCACACATCAAAATCTAAAAAATCAAGGGAATCAAGAATTCCATCTGACACAAGCCTTTCATTTCTTTGTTTAGAAATGTGTCCTAAACGTTTGTGCCAAAGAGTTGAAGAATTCTCATTAGCCAATTTTCTTTTATTACCACAAGTACTGACATGAAAATTTTCATTAGATGAAGCAATAATATCTAGCAAATATAGGTTATCATAACCAGATAAAAACCAGATCCAACCAACTTAGAATTCTGAAAAAGACTAACTTTATTGTTTCCAAAAGAACAAAGATAACCAAATTTGTCCAATGTAGAAACTGAGATTAAATTCCTCCTAAAAGACGGTACAGCAAAAGTCTCTTTCAGATCCAAATAAAATCTAGTCTTTAATAATGACCTAAAAGTTCCCATAGCATCAACTTCAATTGCCTTACCATCACCCACATAGATGTATCTTTCACCATCAATCGGCTTTTGGCAATTTAGGCAACCCTGCATGGACACACTTATGTAAGTAGTAGCATCAGAATCTATCCACAAAGTGTGTTTGGGTACCAAACTTAAATTGACCTCTGAGCAAACAAAAGAAAGAAACATACCCTTTTTCGCACGCCAAGCGTGGTACTTAGTGCATTATTTCTTCTGATGAGAAGTCTTACCACATATGAAGCATCTAACATTAGTTTTAACTTTAGTTTCATCCTTATTTTCCATATGTTGCTTCTTTTGTGGTTGCAAAACCGCATCCTTATCCTTCTTTCTTTTCTTGCTATCCTTAGAAGAAGATGTCAAATGTTATTGCTTCAATCTCTCTTCCTCTTGAACACAATGTGAAATGAGCTCATTTGGAGTCCACTTCTCCTTTTGACGGTTATAACTGACCTTAAATTGATCGAACTCTTTAGGAAGAGATATCAAAACCAAATGCACGAGCAAGTCCTCATACAGCTCTAACTTAAGTGCCTTTAATTTTTAAGCAATATGAGACATTTCCATAATGTACTCCCTTATGTTCCCTGCTCCTTTATACTTTAGGGAAACAAGACTAAGCAATAAAGTGCTTATTTTCGCCTTTTCGTTTTTAGCAAAACGCTTTTCAAGTTCAGCAAGGAACGATTTGGCATCCTTCTCTTTGGACATAGTACCCCTGAATGATTCCGGAATTGCACGTTTCATGATCATAAGACTCATGCGATTTGAGTGTTCCCACTTCTCCATGTTCCCTTTATCAGCAGAGGAATTCGAATCCGTAAGAGTCGCGGGACGCTCAACCCGAAGTGCAAGGTCTAGATCCATGCAACCAAGAACGATCATAACGTTCTCTTCGCAACTCTTAAAGTTTGTCCCATCAAGCATGGTTATCATATTGATATTGGCAGATATAGCATTAGCGAAAATATTCACTAAAGAGAACACTAAAACAAATAAATATGCTCATAATAAATTCCATAATTCAACTTTAATAAACAAATTATAATATTGGCAATGTATCTCATCATATACAAGAGACCTAGTACAACATTAATTTCTAATCTTTGGACAGAAAAATTAACTTGTAAGTGGTCCTCTTGGTGTAGTAATCAAATACTAACAATAAATTCCTATCAATGTTAAGCCTTTCTTTGGACCGACTTAACACCACATGAAAAACCGAATAATTGTTACATATTTATTCCACAAGCATGTTTAATTTCCAGCCAAATAATAGCCTTCCTTTGGGCCGACCATTATCCGCATGAAAATTAAATACACATAGATATCTCAATATTTTAAATTAATCAATTTCCACAGAAGAGGTTACTTTGGCAACATATTGTTTAAATTAATTAATCTAAAATATTAGACCCAAAACCTTTTATTTATAATACCTTAATTGCCAAATATTATAAATCTGAATTATCCTCATACAATTTCAATTGTTACATCAACTAATACTATAGCTCCAAGCAATTTGTACAAGTACAGTGTAAATAAATTCCATAATAATATACAAACCCAAAAATAATCGATGTCTGTGCATTGAATGGAATCCAAAACCCTAAGAATTTAAGCACTCACATCTATGTTTTAAGCAAAATGCAAAACTGAATTAACCAAAATAAATCAACTGAATAGAGTAGCTTTGTTTACGAATTACACGTATCGCATGATTTGATCTGACTTATCTAGGTCTAATGATCCATGTCAAAACCAAATTGATAAATGAAATCAAACTAATATTATATGCAAGCACATGAAACTCGAAAGTGGGATCCTATAATAAGAATATCTTATTATGTCAGATGATCAGATCGAAGGCAAAAGGTAAAAATAATCATGCCAAATTACCTACACACAACCCCCTAATCATGAATACAACGAACCTAATATACTTGTCATAACAAACAGTAAGACAAGTTCCAAAAATAAACCAAATTAAAAAACAAGAATCTATTATAAGTCACTACCAAACCTACTTGTTGAATCCATTCGATCGACTTAAACCAATCAATTAGAACAAATAAACTCAAAATACCAAATAATCTAATATGGAACAGGCTCTTGATACCACTTGTTGGGATTAAACCCTATATTAATCTTTAACTATAATTGATCTCCATATCAAATTAATTGGTAAACCTTAATTGTGGAAGCGTACCTGAATCCATGAGTATCGTGTTGTATACGAATCGCCCTTACGATTTAGTCTTCCAATAGTCACTCACACTAGGGTTTTCTCTGTTAATGGGATGATATGAGAGACTAATGTTTGTGTTATTGGGGACCATAACCCTTGATGTCTATTTATAATAGAACTCTTTTCTAATTCGCCCATCATGAATTAGAAAAGGCCCAATATTCTCTACACATATAATACTAAACCCACACTGATAAAAGACGTAAGTAGGCTCAATAATAATATTAACTTAATTGGATCACTTTTATTTGGGCTGAACCATATGATAGCACATAATACAATTATAACTAAGTTAAACACTTAATCGTATGTGGGTCCATAAAATTTCCAACACGGACATTTTGTAAAACAACAAATAAAAAAATTAAATACGTACCTTGGCCGATGGCGATTTAGGCGCACGACCGAAGGTTGGGGAATCAAGAACTAGCCTTTTACGAGACTTCAGGGGCATTTTGATGGCAACGCAGAGGACCAAACGTCGGCGAAAGGCAGTAACGAAATTGCGAGATTCAGAGGGGGAAGGTGGACGCGACTATCTGGGGACGGAGGAGGATTTGACACCAAGGAAGGAGGCGCAGGAAGGTGGTGGAGGTGGAAGGGAACCATGCTAATGACAAGGTGCAAGGAGATGACAATGGCTTTGAATGGACGCAGCAGCAGCAACAAATTCCAGGACAACGACAAGGAGATGGGAGACAGTGGCAACGTCGATGTGCTTCAAGGACCTGCGACGTGCTTTGACGACGTCTGGCATAGGGTGAGGACAATTGGGTGTATGTTTGGGGTTTTTGTCATTTTGAAAAAATACCAGAGAAAAGAATAAGAGTGATAAGTTAGAATTAGGGATTAAAAAGGGAGGGGTATAAATAGAAAAATATGAAAAATACACGTGCGAAATACGGAAATTTGTGTGCCGCGTTAAGCTCGCCCTAAAATATTCCTATGTATTTATGTTGCTAGTTTATTTACCCGTGCAATGCACGGACGAACTTGTTAGTTAAACTATATCTTTTGCATAATTTTGGAAGTATTGAATATAATAACATGGAAAATGAGAACGACTAAATGTGGGAAAAAAATAATTTGAGAAAATCGTCACATGACTGTTAACATAAACGATGATGTTTACCTAGGTGTTATATCAAGATTTGTTTGATGTATATGGTGAAATTGATATAAGGAAGATGAAGGGATCAATTAAACAAAAACATAATAATAAGAATAATGAACAAATTATGACTTAGATATTTGAATATAATAGATAAGAATAAATGCTTATAAAATTGGAAATTGGGGGAATTTAGGCGATTTATTGAAAATGATGTGTTAAGGAAGAATGAGGTGCCATTGTGAGAAAAAAGGAAGTAATTTGTAGAGATAGAATGATTTGTGAAAAGTCATGTATCGTATTTACGTTGAGGGGAGAGTTTTAATATAATACTCTATCCGTAACATAATTCTCGCAACTCTTTCTATTTTCGTCATAACATAATTCTTGCTATACTTGTACTTCATTCCTAATTTGGCTTGAAAATTCCCCCCTCCCTTGTACTACATCAAGTGAAATGTGGAAAAAGACACCAATATAGTCCTTCTAAATAATTATATTAAAAGAGTTATCTGCCCCGCGCGAAACTACTCAGCCAGGAAAAAGAAAGCTACTAATTTATCCTATTCACTCAAAACTTTTCCCTCCAATTTTACCATACAAATTAATGTACTTACTCTTCTATTTTACAAGTAAACATAATTAAACTTATTTACAATGTTAACACAACTTAATACAAGAGTTGCGAGAAATATGTTACGGAAAAAAAGTGGTAGGTATAGATGTAATCCGTGTCTTTTATGAAAATCTATTGCATTGCAGGCTTACGCATATCGCACTCTCGCGGGGGATTATTGGCATCTAACAGAATATGGGATAAAAGATCCCATTCATTGGATATTGTTGTAGTTTTGGGGAAAGTGTGGGGCAAGAAAGTAATTTTGCACCCTTGTTATTTACTATTGTAACGTTTAATAGCTGAAACTTCGTTCATTTGCTCAAACTCCCTTAGCAATTCACAAACTCTCAACGAACTCTCAACGAAACCCAATTGCTCAACATCTTCGTTCACTTGCGATTGTCGAAGCTTGAATCTTTGAAGCATTCTGAAGTTCATTGTTTAATTAATGGCACCCAAAAGTTGTAAGTGTTTCGTTTGTATCTTCAATTTTTGAATTTCTTTGAATTTCTATTATTTGGGATATTGGATGAAAACCTAATTTTTCGATTAATTTTGTTCGTGTTGGGGCTTGTATAACTGCTGCRACAATTTTCTTGTTTTAGCCAAGGTAATCATCTCTTGATGGTTGTATTTAATGTATTTAATGGTATTTTGTAGTATGTTTTGTTAAATTTTTATATGTCGTTGTTTGGGTTAGGGTAAGCGGAAGAGAAGTAATACAAGTAATAAAGAACGCAATGTCGCAAAGCGAAAGAGGACTACTAATTCCGAAGAATGCAGCGAAGTGGATGTAAGTTTGTATTTTGCATGTTGTAATTTGTTCATGCTTTTTGAGATTTCAGGGATTTTTCATTGTTGATTTATAGTTGCGAAGAGATATAATGGTTGTTCTGTTCTCCTGGCTTCCAGTTTGATATCATGTTCGTTTTAGTTTTAGGCCAGTTGCTATGTTGCTTCAGTTTTAAGGTTATGTCTGTATGTATGGTTGGCTTTGTCCTCTTGGGGATTTGTTTGTTTGTGTGCTGAACTTATAACAATCCAAAAATTGAACAATAAGCTTCAATATCATATCACAAGTCAACTCTAATTGCTTAATTATTCCTTTAGTAGACTAAATGAAATCCAAAAAAAAAACTTAATAATAAATAAAGAGAATAACACTATATAAAAGAATGGGATATTTCCCCATATACCCCTGACTTTAAGCCTAATAACCCATATACCCCCGTCTTTTTAGAAATAGCTCATATACCCTCCACTTTAGAAAAAATAACCCAAATACCCTTAATGAGCCCAAAAACCGTTAAATCCTTAACACCGTTAGTGTTTAACTCATAATCTCTCCTCTTTACCCATAATCCCTTCTCTTTCCCATAATCCCTTCTCTTTCCTCCATTCTTTCCTTTCATTCTTCTCTCTACTCCTTCTACCTACCCCACGACTCCAACCCATAAAACCTCGCAAGAGTTGCAACCACCACATCTTCACAATTCAATTGTTCTGAATTTGTTGAGTGTTGTGCGTTTCGTGGGATTGAAATCCCCACTGAATTTTTTTTTTTTTTTTTTGCTGGAAAGGAAATACAAGTCATGACCAAAAACAGTAAAATTTCGAGGGAACCCCAAATCAATGAGCATTTATTCAACAAAACCCCACTCAAAGGTAACATAGGCTTTCCGAAGATCCAAATTGATAAGGCAGCTAGCAGGACAATTCTTCAAATTATAGTTTCTCACTTAATCCTGGCATATCATAATATTGTGATTGATTAATCTACCTTTCACAAAGCCAGCTTGATTCTCAACAACAAGATCAGGTAACACAAGTGTTAACCTATCTCAACCCCAATTTCGCACCCTTCGACCTTCATCACCACCACCAACAACAACCACCATCCACCAACCAAACCACCCCCACTATCGGCCTCGAATTCCTCGACTACCTCATACGTGCAACACAAGCCTTCGAATCCAACGACTCCCAGCAAGACCACCTGATATTGGCACGGCTCGATCAACGGCTCCGCTCTCCCGTCGGGAAACCCCTCCACCGTGCCGCCTTCTACTTCAAGGAAGCTCTCCAGCACCTCACCACCACCGCCTTCTACTTCAAATTGAGGCTTCCAAGTTGGATAATAGTTTTGGCAGCTTGCGGGTGGTTGTGCGTGGCTGTGGTGGGCTGGGGGTGGTTCAGGGTGAATTGATGGAGGTGGTGGTTGGGGGGTGGCAGCCATGGGTTGAGGGAGGTGAGAGAAAATGAGGGGTTTTGAGTTTTGGGTTGAAGAAGACAATGAATTCTGGGTTAATTAAGGAATAATGGAGTAGAGGAATGAATTAAGGATGAATTATTAGTAAAATCCTAACGGTGTTAAAACTTGACGGTTTTTTGGCTCATTAAGGGTATTTGGGCTATTATATCTGATGTCAGAGGTATATGAGGCGTTTCTAAAAACACGGGGGTATATGGGTTATTAGGCTTAAAGTCAGGGGTATATGGGGAAAAATCCCTAAAAGAATTGATCAACATACCAACAAATCCATACCTCAATCAGCAACAAACAAACAAGTGAATTATAAAAATTGAAATCAAAGTGATCTTCCTTTTATATGTAGATTACTTTATTCTCAACCCACCTAATACAAACTAATATGAGCATAAAAAGCTTCATTTGAGCAGAATACAGAGCATAAAAACCCAACTAACAACCCACCGAAGTCATAGTAGATTACAGAGCTTTGCAAAAAGCTGAGTTGAAGTGGTATTTAAGGAACCCCAATGAGAATCAAATTCAAGCCAGCAAAACTAAACATGAAAATCAAAGGGAGAATTTGGAAGATTTCAAAGGGTGATTAAGTGATTTACACCATCAAATGGACAATTTAATATATACTGAAGCAGAAAAAATCAACCCAATATTAAAAAAAAGAATCCAAAAAATAATATAGATATGATGTGCTAATTACAACAATCATAGACTGTGAGACAAGCTGTCATTTAAAGATTGGAGAGAGAGAGAAAATTAAGAAGAGGGTGAATACAAATTGCTGAGGTTGAGTTGTTTTCATTTGAGCAAGAAAATTGAGAGAAAGTGGGGGCATAATATTGAAGGAACATATGGATGAGAGAAATGGATTAATTAATAAGCTTTACATTTGGAAAAATATGCAAACTAAGGTAAGAAATATGGAAGAATATATTGAATTACTTGTATTATTGGAAGTAAATTAAGTGGTTTATTCGCCTGCTCTTTTCACATCATCTTCATTTTTTATCTATTGATAGTTACACAGGTGGTAGGAGGCCTTCTATTGATCCGGGGTCTTACACGGTTAGTGTTTATATCTTATATTTGGACCAACATTTAGATGTTATTCATTTTTCATCATGTACAAGGATGATAATTTGTTAATCATGTTTTTATTTTTCATTTGTGTAATGCTATAATAATTTAATTAGCAAGGGAGGTAAAGTCAAGCAAGATGGTACTGTCATTGAGACTCGCTTTCTTGGTTATCGAGCGAAACAGGTAGTTGTAACTATCATCTCGCTTTGTTGGTTACTTTTCGAATTTTGTTTTGATGATTTTTACATACTAATTGAATTTTTATGTCATTTTTTCAGAGGTTGAATATGAATTGTTGTGTCCGGAAGTTAGGTCGTGATTTAGACAAGTTGGATAGTAAAAAGAGGACTTGGGTTACCGAAATGGGGATGGAATCGTTCCTTGAGTTGTCAAATTTTGGGCCGCTGCCCAGTAAACTTTGTTATTGGTTGGCTACTCGTGTAGATCCTGAAAATATGACACTTCTCGCTCCGGACGGAAAGGTGTTCCCCATGTCAAATATCCAAGTGAGTTTGGTTCTTGGCATACCCTTAGGTCCAAAGATTGTTCCTTCGAGGTGTAGTAGTCCCAAAATGAAGCAGGAAAAAGATGATATATGGACTGAGTATAGTACCAAGGCAGGTGGCATAGAGGGGATAAGGAGGAAGACCTTATTGATGCATGTGCTCGGGGATGGAGTTGAAGAGCGTGTGTTTAAGAGGGCCTTTTTGATGTTGGTTATGATGGATGTTCTTTGTCCCACTACATGCGATAGATTGTCCGTGTCGTTACTGCCAGCTGCCACCTTGTATATGAGAACCAAGCAATATGACTGGTGTTCGTTTGTGCTTAAGCATTTGATGCATGCAATTGTTAATTTTGGAAGAAGATTTTATGCCAATGGTTATTCGCACGGATGTGGTGGGTGTACCTTGTTTTCGGCGATGAGTGGCTCTTATTTTATAATTTTAAAATGCATGTTTTTTAAGCTTCTGAGATGTTACCTATTATTCTCATTTGAGTTCAACATACATTTTGTATGGGCATTTACATTTTTAAGCTTATAATAGTTTCATAGATGTAACTTTTACATCATTGACAACCATAGTACACCATAGATGTACTTTATAATACTAACATCATAGACAACCATTTTATATTTTTTTTCTTCAAATTCTCTACATATTTTATTTTTTCTTTTTTTTTTGAGAATGATTTATGGACTCTGTAAGTTCACAATTACATAATCATTAAATTACTAGGTTTTTGCCTGTTTTTATATATTCCTCAACATGGATTAATACTTGTATTATTATTTTGTTTTTCAGATTCTCTACATGGATAGGCTTAAGAGACCTCCAGTTGATTGGGGTGTTTATCCTAGTTTAAATGTGTGGTCGGCGTGGATGGTAAAGAAAGTAGTGGGTTTAGATCAATTGTCCTCCGGTGATTTTGGCAAGCTTGAGGTAAGTGTATTATTACTAAACATGTGTGTTGTTTTTTTTACTGTTATACAACACAATTCAAACTTGTTTAATGTGTTGTTTATGATAACAGTGTGTTGATGCTGCCTATTCTGAGAGTCATCCAGTTGAAGCGAGAGATCGTGCACCATCCTCGTCCACATTTTCAGCAGACCTGGTAGCTAAATTCATGTCATCGGTTTGTGAATTGCAGTCTAATGGCAGAGTTGTGAACATAGATGTAGCCGATGCTAATGCTTCCAAGGTGAATGTTTACAAATCCAAGTCCAAATCAAAATCAAAATCAAAATCCAAATCCAAACCAAACTCCCAAACCCAATCAAAATCCAAAACCAAATCAAAATCAAAATCAAAATCCAAGGCAACTTCCAATTCAAAATCAAAATCTAATTCAAAATCCCAATCCCAGTTGAATGGCCAAGGAAATTCTGTTTGTGTTCCTAATGATGATCCTCCTATTGCAAGTGGGGAGGGCAATGGAAATTCTGAATTGGAAGCTAATTCCCAATCAGTGTCCAACTTACTCAACACTGTTTCGATCATAGCCAATGAACAGTTAGCTCAAGTTGTAGCCATTGATGCTGAAGTTGTGTCGGGCCCTAGCAAGTATTACTGGGGTTTGGAAAAAGAAGGTGATGAATGTTCGGAAAAAGAAATTGAGGATGCATCTCTCATGAACCATGAATTGTCTAGCCTTGAGGATAATTTGGTGTCACCTACGGGGAACACTTGCAACGCTGAAAAGGAAATTGACGATGCTGAAACGGAGGCAGATGGTGCAGTGAATGACTTAGTTTTTGGAGGAAGCCGTCCTCGGAGGAAGACAAAGACGTCTTCACGATTGTCACCCTTGTTTGCTAACGTTTGTCGGGTGGCAGCTAGCCACAAGTCTTTTCATACCAAGTTGATATCTTTTGTTAAACTTGGTGTGCCGGAAGTTGTTAGGTAAATTTTGACGTTTTCAAGTTATGTTAGATTTGTTTGAATTTTTTTTATTTGATTTGATCTAAATTTTTTTCATGTGGTATCAACTAAAATTTTATTTTATTTTTATTTATGAATTGGTTTTGTGTGATTAATTCTATTTACTTTTATTTATGACTTGGTTTTACATTTTCTAGCAAGAATGAGATGGTTATGCTTAGATGCAATGGTCTTTCTGCCTCGTTGGATGATTGTGGCTCATTGTTCGACCCTAGTTGCAGTCTCAATCCAAATGTAAGGATGTCATCTGCTTTTGTGCTTTTTTGTAATGATCTACTATGCTTTAATTGATTTAATGTGTTCCTCATCTCTATTTATGTTGTTTCAGTACGTTCGTGTTGCTTGTAAATTGTATGACAAAGTCTGGGCTGATACCTTCAAGGGTCGTGGTCGTCGAGTGACGCTTGATCTAGATTTTGGGGTAATTGAAATTAAAGTCCTGCATGTAGTTGTGCTTCACTTATGCTTTCTAATCAATTATGTTTAAAATGAGTTATGGACTTATGGTTGTAGTTGGTATTTTTGACTTAAAGTATTTAGGGGTAATCTAAATTAATGTCTATTGACTTTTGCATTTTGGTCAATATCTTTGGGCAGACTTTTGTGGTGGATTCTCGTAATGACAACATGGGCATTGATTTCACCAAGAAATATCTGCATTGTCTAAATGGCAGAACATCTAAGACTAAACCAAATCTGGTTTGTTTCCATTGATCCATTAACAAGCTTATGGTAGCAATTAATTTTGTAATTGTTGTTCCTGAACTTGTTTTCATTAAATGTTAGATATTTGTTCCTGTACTCCAAGGACTACATTGGTGGTGTGTCGCCTTTTCTCTGAAATCTCCCGATGTTGCAATCATAGATTCGTGTGATGATGATGATCACCACCTTGATCTCTTCAAATTGGTAACTCACCTTAAACACATTTTCAGACAGCTTTCAAGTTCATTTTATCGTGTTGAATTTATTTTTTTCAAATTTGATTGTGGCAGAAATATGCGTTAGATGATCTAATGAAAGAATGGCAACCTATGTGGGAAACTGGAAAATTCATGTCCTATAAAGCTTTCTCCGTTAAATTCCTTTGCAAACATGGAGAAATGTATGGTTTGTGGTGTGCTCAATTTGTTTGTTTACCAACATATTTTATTGCCATATAACATTTTGATTGGTTGTCAGGTTAGATAGTGGTTTRGCAATRCTACTTGGTATTAAGCRAGTTGCGTGGCGTTTGTCCTACAATGTCGGAGTGGTATTTATCTCAATTCCTTTTAGCAAGTTCACAATCATGGATATATACATTCCATAAAATCTATATATACATTTCTTGTTAGTACATTCATGGATATCTTACTTGGATTCTATTTTTGTTACGGRCCATAAAAGTTTGAACTTTGAACTTGTCAATCTATCAGTATATTGTCTGTCCAGCGGTCCTGCCCCGAATAAATGATGTTGCTTGCTTTGCATAATCTGGAAATCAGATACTATTTTAAGTTTTAAACTTCAGCGATCAAATTAGGAATGTAAACTAGTAGGTTTAAACTCAGTCATATCGAGTTCTTTCTCCTAACTGACAACGGTGTGCAGCTACATATATTTTGGAGTAGTGGTTTAATGAAGTTGTTCAGTTGAACTTAGTCCATAGGTCTGGTAAGACAATTTTAACADAAGGTAGAACTGAGCTAGGCATCTTCAATTCAGTGTATGATTTTTTGGGGTAAAAATTTGTTTTACGAATGGAAAGATATGTATATTTTAATTAGGTTATTTTGGGTCAAAATTTCGGTAATTGAGGTTGGTTRTTGTGACTTGTGAACTGGGATTTAGAGAGGCATTATGGGGTACTACAATGGTTCTTGAGTCTTGACTGTAATTATTAGACAATCACTGTGAGATAACATGTTGCCCGACTATCGTTAGTAATTTCAAATTTGAAACTACTCTTGCTAAGCATTTTCTCCTCCACCCAAATTTCAATTTTTTGTTGATGTTTGTTACCCTTTCATTTTCTACTATTGTTTTCGATGTCTCTAGCAGTCTAGAGGATGAACTCTTTATATAATTCTTTTACCTACCCTGCTTTTTTCTTGTATATTCCATTAGGCGGATGTAACGGATCAGGTTGGACGGTTGCTATGTGAAGATGTTTTCTCCGAGCATAATGAGGTTCGAGATGATGTTCTGGCGTTGTTGCARAAGTAGACTTRGGTGTAGTCCGTTATTAGTAAATGATTGCTATCTTATGGGTCCTAAATTTTTTGTAAATGTTGCTCTAAACTATTATTGGGCCTTGTATATGAATATGTAATTGATTTGATCTGCCAAATGGAACTTGGACTCTTGTAATATTTGGGCCCCCTTTTGCTAACATTTGGGCTAATTGGAACTGATGTACTTAGTTTTTGCTAATATTTGGGCCTTATCTATGATTAATTATTTTAGTGGCCCAAAATTATTTTCGTATGTACTTGGTTACATTAGAGTGTAAAAGTATTATGTTAGTTACAATGAAGTATTATGCTAATATTGTAGTGTAAAAGTGTTATGGTAGTTAAAGTATCCTATTAAATGTTCCTTTGATAATTCTTTTGCTACCTATATTATTTATTATGGTACTTGCTAACCAACCACCAACTCAATCTCAATCCCTTTAAATAGGATAGTATGTTTGTAATGCCATAGGTAGAACATGGATCCACCAAATGATGTTCCAATGTCCGAACGTTGGAAAGAAATTGCTCGTGGGAAAAGGCCACTGCAACATGAAGAGGTTTTTGACGATTTTGATCCTGAGGATTACGAGGAGTTTGATCCCATGAAGGATGAAGTTAGTTTTGTTCCCACCACAACAGGGCAGTCAGTAACACAGAACGTTGGTCAATTGATTGACAAACCGGTAGCAGCAGCAGTAGTTGATGGGAAGAAGACAATACCAAGTGTATTTGAGGTTGGTCAGAATCGTGGGACATTATACGACAAAAAAGCCGAAGAAGAATTCAATAGTGATCCGTGGTTGTTGGCCTTGTTCATCGCTGGAGAAGAAGGTAATAAATGTTTCACTTCCTTTTCTACGAATTCTCTTTCACATTTTATTAATCAGTGAAATACTTAGATGTAGTACTAGTTTCATAGATGTAACTTTGAAACCATAGACTAAATTAATCCAGAACAAATATATACGTGTTGCTTTTTTTCTAGAATTTGTTCCACAATCCTAATATAACACACTTGTTTACTTTTTCAATTGATACAATAACAGTTGCTAATAGAATTATAGTTGCTAATTACTCAAATTTGCTTGAATCAGAAATCACTTGTACGTTTACTGAAATTAAGAGTACAACTTGTGTATTTGGGTGACTTTCGTTAGTTGTTGGCAAAGTAGTGGAATCCATCCACCAAACTACGGGTGATTATAGGTTAACACTAAGAGATCTTACCGGGTTTATGGATGCTATTGTCGACTCAAGAGCAATAACGACACAGAAAGATCATTTAATCGTCTCACTTGGCTCTGTTCTAATCTTGGAAACTGTATGGTTTTATTTCTTCATTTCTAAATTAATTGAGCACATACATTGAAAATTATGTTTATACCTTACATTGAATCCTTTTTCAGGTTGAGGGTTGGGAATCATCGAAAATTCATTCTTATCTCGCTATTTATAAACACAATATTATTTGTGTCGTCTCCGCGGACAACGTAGTCATGCAGATGAAAGGGCGTCGGCATTAGATAGTAGGAACAAGGGGATGTAATGTTTTGTGATTTAGTACTACTTATTTGGTTTTAGTATTGTTGTAATTGCTCCTGATAGTATTGTTGTTAGTTATTAATGTCAGATTATGTATTAGAACATAATTTTGATCTCTCAATGCCAATAACACTAATTATAAACACTCCAAATATCTTAAGACTATAACACCATAAATTAGAAAACAATCGAAATGCTTTAGTGACCAATCAAATTGACATTTCATTAGCCTTCTACTTACTATGCTAGGATGTTGTACAACAACAACAATGCCAATAAGAATATTACAAACATCGATCTCTCAAACTTGATTTTGTAACGAAATACTTCTTAAAACAAATATTTATACAGCTTCAGCCTTTTGTTCATTGACCATGCCACTTGTCGATTGGATGAAACATCCGTTTTGGGTTTCAAAAATGAATTTTTACTTGAGCGGGAATTTTGGAGCCCAAATTTTAACTTATGAAGCAGTAAAATGCAGACTTAGTTTCATAGATGTAACTTTGAAATCAAGGACAACCATAGTACACCATAGATGTACTTTGCAACCACATGGATCACAATCTAGTGACATAGATGAAACACTATTTTAATGGCTTTGTTCGGAGTTAAATTGACTTATATGAATACCGTYGGTGTTCAATCGACTCGACTAGGCTTGTTTCAGTGTCATCAATCCTTCGTCGACTTCAATTTGATTTGTTTCAATACCGTTTAACTTTGTTTTGATCCAAATGTATTGTTTCCTTAATATTCGATTCGTACGTCCATCGATTGTCCTTGTTTGATCGCAATTCATACGGTGTTGATCCAAACAGCTTTGTTCGGAGTTAAATTGACTTATATGAATATCGTCGGTGTTCAATCGACTCGACTAGGCTAGTTTCAGTGTCATCAATCCTTCGTCGACATCAATTTGATTTGTTTCAATTGGATTAACTTGATTTGATCCAAATGTATTGTTTCCTGAATATTCGGTTCGTACGTCCATCAATTGTCCTTGTTTGATCGCAATTCATAACGTGTTGATCCAAACAGCTTTGTTCAATCGACTCGACTAGGCTTGTTTCAATGTCATCAATCCTTCGTCGACTTCAATTTGATTTGTTTCAATACCGATTAACTTTGATTTGATCCAAATATATTGTTTCCTGAATATTCGGTTCGTACGTCCATCAATTGTCCTTGTTTGATAGCAATTCATACGGTGTTGATCCAAACAGCTTTGTTCGGAGTTAAATTGACTTATATGAATACCGTCGGTGTTCACTCGACTTGACTAGGCTTGTTTCAGTGTCATCAATCTTCGTTGACTTCAATTTGATTTGTTTCAATACCGTTTAACTTTGATTTGATCCAAATGTATTGTTTCCTGAATATTAAGTTCGTATATCTATCAATTGTCCTTGTTTGATCGCAATTCATAACGTGTTGATGCAAAAAGCTTTGTTCTGAGTTAAATTGACTTATATGAATACCGTCAGTGTTCAATCGACTCGACTAGGCTTGTTTCAGTGTCATTATATCTTAAAGTATATTCATAGACATAGAATCTATACTATAGACGTGAAATACATCCATAGACCWTAAAGTATATTCATAGACATACGATCTATAACATAGAGGTAAATAATAACCTTAGCTTCTTTTGGGTCATTTTTATTTTAACTAAATTACACGTGTACGGATATTCATAGAAGGACAATTGAAATCATAGAGGTAAATAAAAATCATTGACGTTTCCACAAAAGCATAGACGTAATTATAAAATCATAGACATAAAACAAAAAAAAATTAAACTATCCATTATTTATTTTGACAAGAAGTTTGCAGTTTCCAATTACAGTAGACTGTGCTAGCAGGCATGTATTAGACGTATTAGACGTTGCTTGCATTTACATACAAATGTCTAGTTGTAATAATAACCTAAGTTTCCTTAGGTTCTTAGGGTAGAGTTTAATTGCGCAATAAATTCTACTCAACTAACTAAAATTTAGTTAAAGTTTAATAACGGGTTAATTCACAAGTCACAACCGTGTTCGAACAATTCGCTAATGACAATTCGATTAAGTATCTACATTATTTGATAAGTAATAAATTTTTTTATTAACTATGTTTTAAATTATTCGAATTAATAAACAAATTTATTTGAAGAGTAATAAAAAACATTAACAAAAACTCGGCTACATAGATGTCAATTCCATATCATAGAGATACTAGATTCAGTATAGATGTACCACAACCAATCGAACGATCATGTGCAATAAATTTTATTCAACTAACATGTTGAGGTGCACCGTTATATCAATGACTTATAGCAGTTGCCATAACCATTCTAAAAAAAATACAGAGATATTCTAGCATAACAATTAAACCATTCATGTCTTACACATCCGGAGATTCTAACTCTATGCAAGTGCGGCTTCTAGTTCAACCAACATAGCTGCGTTGTTCAAGAATGGCCTATCAAGCCACAATGTACTCTATTAGTGAAGGTGCTAATGTCGAATTATGGTGGGATTGAGTACCATATCCCTTACGAGTGCAAGTTTCATACTGTGTGTGATTATGCACGTCTTGCCGGTCAAGCCAAGACAAGTTGTTCTCACTCACCAAGGTCGTGCGATAGTCCGACACCAACCGTTTGACATGGATGCGCTGTGCAGTTCTTCTAGCACATGAGAAGGTAAAATACGTTACATTGATAAGTATGTATGATAGTTTTGTACAAATATTTCTCTCACGTTACATGTTATTACATAGGACGATCGAGCTCCACTTCCAGTGAAGGTTCGATGTGCAGAAAACAATGAAATGCGAGTGTTTGTCATACAAGAAATGGTTCGATRCCCTACTATCGATCGGTACATGAAGGATAAGTCAACAAAGGTCAGAGCTTTGTATGAAGAGTTTGGAAGACAAAAGGGAGCAACATGGGAGGACGTCACTTTGTTCCTTGATCACAAGTCTCTTGATGAATTTGCGTATAAGGTCGGAGCTACAATTGAAGAAGCAGGTGTTTATGACGGGGCTATGGTATATGCTAAACTAAATTTCGGTAGTGTGGTTTAATGTCAAGTCCTAGTGGATTATCTAATGATATTTTCTATTAAGTAATATTTTAGTATGGAGTGAAATTTTCTACTAAGTAATATTTTAGTATGGAGGGATATTTTCTATTAAGTAATATTTAGTTGTTTAAGCTTATTATGTAATTACCACAATATTTATGAGATTACTAATTATATTGTGGTTATTATAATTAATTAACTATCTATTCTCTGTTATGTATAAAATGTCACTTCTAAAAAGGGCCATAGTAGCATCCGTCATCCATCCCCCTATAAATAACAAATTTCTATGACAAAGAAGACAATTCAAGCTTCTACCCTTTATAAAACACAACACAGCAACATTTAAGCTTGTATAAAAAAACAACTCTACTTCAAAAATGGCCAGTGTACCCATACCACCGGGTTTCTCTTTAGTGAGGTCAACATTGACCACTCGTTGGGTGGAGCCACCACCTATGGGTGACCCTGAGATGAACTTCAACCAATTCACCTTCTACTATTCCGACATTCCGTTGGAAGGTTATTATTTTAATGGCKTTGTTGAACTTCCAAAGTGTGAGATAAGTAAAATTATCATGCAACCTGAGTTAGAGAAGTCATACATGATCCAAGGTTACAGTCGAGGTTTGTATATGAAGATGGAAGGTACAACACACTTACTCCCTGCTCACCTTTCGAACATCAACGACCAAGTGTACGACATGCCGGAGGTCTTTCAAATTGTACTTAAGTGGTGGTTGTCTAACCGTCCTACACATAGTACCAAAATCATTCCGAATTGGTCGACTACAATTCTTGATCCAAGGGTCGAGGTTCCTATACATCAGGCGAAATATACCCCATTTCGCCTGGTATCACGTACGAGGTATTCATGGGAACGTACACCACTGCCGTTCATTGCATTAGAATATGCGAAATGATGTCAACCATTAAAATTCGAATGGGAATGACTATAACATACCCAATCTACAGCAAGAAGAAATATAAGGTTAACGAGATACATGTGCGGGGCGATGTCGAAGAAGAAGTTCAAGGTGCTACTGGCTTCTTTCCACACCATACTAGTCTACTTATTTGGTCTTGCAAGGGTGCCACAAGACCTTATTTAGGGAGAACTTCAACACCATAATGGCATTGCATCATCCAACTATCCTACTCATATTAGAATCAAGGTGTTATTGGGATATGTTTGCAATGATATACAACAATTTAGGAACTACGTACTACTGGGCAATTGCTGAGTGTGCAGCTATAAGTGACGGTGTTATCATCATGTGGGATCCTAATGTGGTCGATCAAAAACTACAAATCGAAAAGGAGGGTGAAGTATGTTGTGTTACTAGCACACTAAAGGTAATGAATTTTTCAATTTTATTTTTTCAATTTATAAAATATTAGAATTTAATTTTACAATTTTATTGTTATTTAATTATTCAATTTGTTTTGTAGCCAAATACGATCGGGAGTAGTCGAAGGCGTTCGTTCAGCCCATAAATTAGAAGAGCATACAACCTCTTCATCATCCTACCTTAGGATAGTCAATTCCATGTAATTTGTTACGTTGAAATGAAGTAATTAATGAATGAAATGAAGTAATTAATGAATATTTTGTTCTTTTTTTTTTGTGGTTCACTTTGACCATAATTGTGAAACCATCAAATGTAGGCTTGTTCAAATATTGAATACTAATTTGCTTCAAATTTTAAAAAGCCTTACAAAACTCATAGAAGAACAATTAAAACCATAGACGTAAATAAAAATAATTGACGTTTCAAAACAAACATAGACGTAATTATAAATTCATAGACGTAAAACCAAATTAATAATTTTGTACTATCCCTTATTTATTTTGACAAGATGTTTGCAGCTTCCGATTACAATAGACCATGCTAGTAGCCAGAGGTTGCTTGAATTGTCATACAAATGTCTAGTTGTAATTAAAAACATTAGCTTAGTTAGGTCCTTAGGGTAGGCATCATTGCACAATAAATTCTACTCAACTAACTGATCTCTAATTAAACTTTGATTACTCGTTAATCCACAATCGTGTTCAAACAATTTGCTAACGACCATTCGATTGAGTATCTACATTAATAGCTAACTCATCTTTTAATAATAAAAAACTATAATAGCTAACTCATGTTTTAAATTAAACGAATTAAGAAAGAAATTTATCTCAAAAATAATAATAAACATTGATAACAACTAGGCTACATAGATGTCAATTCCATTTCATAGAGGTAGTAAATAAAGTATAGATTTACCAGTCACAATCGTGAATTCTAGGAATAGTTGGCCCCTAACAATAAGTTGGTCCAAATATTAACAAGCCTTACAGTATTAGGCTTGGCTACTTATGGGCCACGACAATATAGGAGATTTGGACCAAACCTTAGGATAAGTTAGCCATAATAACATAACAACAAAGTACAATATTGCATACCTTCTAACATAATGTCAACTAATTTCCCTACCCAGACTAATTATCATAAAAACCAAATCATAATAAATCACAAAACTACATTTCATCACTAAAATACATCACAACTAACGACGGAGTACAGTAGTATAGTATTGCAACTAAGTATTCTAATCCACAGGCCCGACACTGTTGTTAATTGGTGTTCGCATTTCGGACAAAGGAATTCCTCCAAAGGACGGCTGCTCAAAAAAACCATTACAAAACTGACCAACTTGAGGTGGCATGACAGCAGGAGGAGGAGGAGGAGGAGGAGGAGGAGGAGGAGGAGGAGGAACGCCAGGAGCTACAACAGCAGGTACGAACGAAGGAGAAGGATTTGTGCCATGAAATTGGGGAGATTACTGGTGCCACATGTAGGGGAATTTTTGCATCATCGATTGCATGCAGAGCGTGAAGTACTTCTCAACTTCATGCTGAATGTTGAGATTTGCTTGAGTTGAATCACTCGTGTCTTTTTCCTAGCGTGATCAACAAATAGGATAATAAGAGTTTACATATCATAAACATATCAATACTTCATACTACTGCTATACCAAAAAGTTGAGTTTACATATCCTATCAAAACTAATTAAACCATACCTTATACGACTATTATCATAAACAAGCTAATTAATTAGAAGAAGTAAATAAGTAAATAAACCAATGCTTTATCCTAATATTACTGTTATTAAGACCAACCTTAGATAAGTTAGCCATAATAACATAACAACAAAGTACGATATTGCTACTTCTAACATAATGCCAACTAATTCTAACCAGATTAACATTAAAAAAACAAATCATATAAATCACAAACCTACATTTTCACTCTAAATTACATCACAACTAACGAGGGACATACATATATAGTATTGCAATCTGAGTATCCAATCCACAGCCGGCTACTGTTGTTAACTAGTGTTCGCATTTCGGACAAAGAATCCTCCAAAGACGGTGCTAAAAAAAACCATACCAAACTGACCAACTTGAGGTGGCATGACAGAGGAGGGAGGAGACCAAGATGCAGCAGCAGTACGAACGAAGGAGGAGGATTTCTCATGAAATTGGGAGATTGCTGGCCACATGTAGGAATTTCTGCACATCGATTGCATGCGTGGAGGCGAA
>SNQN01003734.1:33946-58185 GCA_008642245.1 Bassia scoparia | reverse complement strand
GTACAACAGGGTTTTACACTCCCAATTTTCGCTTGATACAATGCTTTACATTTTGGGCAGAACTAGGAAATTTCAACAAATGTGGGAGCTTTTGATTGAAACTAAAAGGAAAGATAGTGATTTGATTTCTTACAGAACTATGCAAGTTGTTTTGGGTAGAATTGCTAAGGTTTGCTCTGTTAGACAAACAATAGATGGGTTTAAGAGGTTAAAGAGACTTGTTCCGGAATTAGATACCAATTGTTATAATGCATTGTTGAGGGTTTTGTGTCAGGAGAAAACCATGGTTGATGCTAGAAATGTTTATCATGCTTTGAAGAATCAATTTAAGCCTAATTTGTATGCTTTTAATATATTGTTGTCTGGTTGGAAGTCTTCTGAGGATGTRGAGGCGTTTTTCAAGGAGATGAAGGAATTGGGTGTGAAGCCTGATATTGTTACTTATAATAGTTTGATTGATGTTTATTGCAAATGTCATGAAATCAAGAAGGCCTATCAACTGCTTGATGAAATGCATGAACGGGAGGTTACCTCGGATGTGATCACGTATACAAGTTTGATTGGAGGGTTGGGTTTGGCAGCCCAACCTGATAAGGCGATGGGGTTATTGAGAGACATGAAGGTGTATGGGTGTTACTCGGATGTGGCAGCGTATAATGCTACCATTTGAAACTTTTGTATGGCGAAGAGGCTTGGTAATACGTATGAGTTATGGATGAGATGGTGAGGAAGGGGTTGAGGCCTAATCCGACAACTTATAACCTTCTTCTTAGGGTGTTTTTTTGGTCGAATAATTTGAAAAGTTCATGGAGTTTGTATCAGCAGATGAAGGAAGTTGGTTGCTTGCCGAATACTCAGTCTTGCCTGTTTTTTTATTAGGTTGTGCAAYAGGTAGGAAATGGTGGGGAAGGGTTTTGGGTCGTTTGTTTTGGTGTTTAATGTGTCGTTTGATTTGCTTTGCGACTTGGGGAAGTTGGTCGAGGCAGAAAAATGTTTCTTGCAGATGGTGGAGAAGGGCCAAAAGCCAAGCCATGTTTCTTTTAGGATAATTAAGGTGCTGATAAAATTGGCAAACAAGCATGAAAACATAAAGAATTTGTCAGATAAGATGGCTGTTTTTAGACCATCACTTACTATACGCAAGCCAAATGAGGATTTTGATGATGCCACCACTCTGCGAACAATTGCTCGTTGTGTTGCAGGATTGCCACATGATATATTGTATGGTTAAGCCGCAGTGACTTTTCTGTGTTCAACTTGTAACACTTCCATGGTATACAAGGCAAATGCACATTTGATGCAGCTTGCTTTGATAATTGTGTCTGCATTCAATGGGCAATGAAGAAAATGTGTCATTTATTGTTATCATGGTGTAATTCGAGACCAAGTGATGAAGTTGTTCACCATTCCATCTGGAGGCATAGCATGACGAATGAACAATTTACCATTGAATCAGTTGGAGTTTGAGATGGTCAACAGTCAGCATTGTTTACACCTTTGCACATCTCAATGCAAAGCAATTCCATCATTGATCCGAGAATTATGGTTCTTTGTGCGTTTAGTTTTAATGTTTTAGTAGTTTTTTTTCCTAAACTGTACATGTACTATTTTTAATGCTCATTTTTCAAGAATATATATTGAAACTTTGTGTGCAAGTTGCGAGGTTACTGATCGCTAATAAGTTGGGAGAGAGTGAAGGATAGCTCAAGTAGTCAAAGCTTTCCTCCCAGTTCRAAGAGTAATCCTAGGATCAATTCTCATCTTWGCCCTCTTTAATCCAATGTGCATATATATTACTGTCATATGATATTTGGTATATATCTTCAATGTCAGCTATTTTTTGGGATCTCAAAACAAGTACGTCAATATCATCATTTTTGTGTCTTACCTTTGTACTAATTTTCAGTTAATCTCTACCAGTGTTGATGGACAGTTCTCAAAATAACACAACAATGATAAATGACAATCATAGAGATTATTAAATACGCATCGCCTGATTGCACATGACTTACTTCTCTGGCTAAGAAGGGAAAAGAAACGCCAGTAATGGTGAAGCATCACCAAGTGAAGGAATGTGCAACAAACAAAAAAGGATGTGATGATGACTTGGTGGGAAAGGGTGTTCTGGAGTTCTTCTAGACTTCGGATGTGAAACTGAAAGCCAAAAACATGTACCAAACTACAATTGATTCAAATGTGTCTCTAACTACTAGCTATATTCCATTCAAATGTAGCTGTCTCTTATACACATCTAGATGTGTATAAGAGACAGATTTTATTCAACTCAAATCAACTCTTAAAAACCGTTCCAAAATGGTATGCCAAAATGGTATGGAACATCTAAAAAAACAGAGGGAGTAATAAGTAGGGAGAAAAGAGAAGCAATTTCATAAATAACCAAAAGATTTACATCACTAGACAATTGTTGTCSAACGAAATTACTACTCATGATACAACAAATTTGATAGAACCCAGAATTAGGTTTGAGCAGAAGCTCAGAAACACTGACATTAATTCTAAAAGATGTTAAAAAAGAAAGCCTCAATTAAGGTGCTTTGGTTTTACTCCTTGTTGCTCGAGTAAACATGTCTTTTATGTTATGTGAATCTTTTTCTACCTTCACCTTCTTTGCTTGTTTCGCTGTCTTGGCTGTTTTCTTGTTAGTTGATTCGCCTCCTCCATTTTCCTGTCAAAACCAAAAAAAGAACTTCCTTTAAGATAACAGGCTTTTGAATGCACAAAGCAAGTTAAGGAGTACGAAGTATGTTCAGTTTAKAATGGTTAATAGCATCTCCAACATGTGTGTGGTGACAAAATGACAACAATAAGCACATTACTGACTTAGATAATTATCGTCGTCAAGTCATTTCTGATATGAAACCCCTTTGTAATACTATTGTATAGCTTCTGGAGTGCATTTTAATACATGAAACATGATCGCCCAGATTGAAATCCATATGAAATAAATACCTGAACGGAGTACTGAGGCACATTATCTGGCACTGATGAACAATTATCCTCTGCTTTCCTTGTAAGATCTTGAATATTTAATCTGGTGAAAAAAAACAAGCTTAGCCTAAGAAATAAGAAGAGAAGCATTTCTTGTGCATGTAATTTGAGAGTATTACATAACACAGCTCCCACTTTCAATCAGGAACAAGCTGTGAAGTATTTCATATCACTGTTATCGATCCAGTAAAAGATGTGTTTGGCCTTATCTTAATTTAATCTTATATGATTTTGTAACTCATTCTGTCAACAAAGTCTATTTTTCTGTTTATTACAGTATCAAGGCAATACCTTAGACGATTACACAAAAGCTCAACCCAGGGTTCGTCTCTCATATACTCTCTCAGTATTGATACAGCTTCAACCACTGCAGTATATTTAAAGTTTAGATAATAAAATAAAAAACCTATATATAATCAGAATAGCAGCAAAAATCAATCAGCTAACAGAACATAGAAATGAACAATTATTGCAGTGTTCTTCCACTTAACATTTTAGGACTTTAGGTTCAAAGCTTCAGCCAGAACCTTGATTCATGACATGTTGAACGTGTATGTATGAACAAACAAAAATCAATAATAAGGCCAGAGTTTTAAATGTGATATTCTAAGAATCTGACAAATCGTTTGATTAYAAAGACATGTTATCAACTTATTATGAATTTRCCTTGATTATACACTAGTAGTGGCATTGYTAGTGGAGTTTGTAATTTCACTCTCCCCAGTACAGGGTAAAGAACAGAAAGATAGGTCTTAACTCTTAACACATTTTTCTGCGGAGAAAAGTATAGCACCATAGCTTACATGTATGCTTATCATCCTGAGCAGCATAGTTCTTGTCCAGTGTGAGTAAAGTCTGTTTTAATCGATCAACCTGTGGAGAAAAGTGTTATAACATAACTTACCACGAGTTTTTATAATCCAGCTCTGCAAAACCATAGGATTTTGATCATAGTTAACAGCCTAACATTATGATTTAGAAATGACAACATGGACGCACCTTCACACACAACCAAGCTAAAACCTTGGAATCATCAAGCCGAAAAAATTTTGTTGATCCAATTTCTGCTAAAACAAAAACAAAAATAAATAAATAAATAAATAAATAAATAAATAAAATTGTCAGAAGAAAAAGTGCATAAAACAGTTATACATATTATAACAATAAAACACAAATTATAAGTATACGAATATGAACAAAAAAACTAGTTTCAATGCTCAAAGACAATGCTGGTCTAAAAAGCACTTGTAAGCTTTACCCATTATTCAACTAGTAGGCTAGTACAACTGGGACAAGATCTTCAGCCAAAGAGAAGCACAAAGCATAGTTATTTAAGGTAATTCATCATTGAAACAGGCAATGAATAAATATTCATACYATTATCCTAGATACTATCAATTACTGCCCATTTACTACACAATCACAATATTTAATTACATGTAAGTATGTAACTCTAGGAATAAAGCAATGTGCATGGAACGGCTTGTTCGCCTCCGCAATTTTTTTAACAATTTCTTCTTATTGGGTCCTTGCAGAAAAGATATGAAGAAAAACATGTGAATTATCATTGCCTATCAAACAGGACTATAGGCTTCACTCTGCAGCTATCACASAGAGATATACTTTTGTACAACAAAGTATCTAAATGTTTTATGCTTTACTCCTTCAACTATGGAGCCGGCACTTTAGAAAGGGGTCATGAATTCAATGCTTATCTTGGTAATCGTGGAATAAGTCATTTAAACCTCAACAAGACCAAATAGCCTCTATGTATCCTCTTCTTAAAATAGGAACAACTCTTGCCACAAAATGAGCCCCTGATCCACTTTTTTTCAAGAGACACATATAAGAAAATTTTCAAACAATAGTTTTCAAAATCAGATATGAACATCTGATTGAAAACATCCAAGTGAACAATCTTTGATCTTCATATTAAGTTAACGACTTGTTATGTCTAAGAAACTGTAAGCACTTGACAGTCGCCGTCACGTGCATCCTAGAAATTAGCAAGCTATAAAGCATTGAACTTGTGGTTACATCTTCAAATCTGGATTTAACTTGTATGATAGCAAACAATTAAGGAGGTATCACATGTGAAATAAAAGGGACAATAAAAAATTGTAAAATTTATGACCTTTTACTTCACAAACAATGCCCATAGATTTCTCAAGAACTGGTAATAGATGTTGATATCCTGGATAGCCTTCAACATATATTATCTCATCTAACTGTCTAAACTTGCCCGGATCTTCCCCTTTCTGCATCCGCCAAAAACAAATAAATTAAGCAAGTACTACAATGACAACCAAGGCAATCAACTATCAGGGACACTACACAGGCACACAAATAAGAACTATGAGGTTGACCTGGGAACAAAAACATTCATTAAAAATCAATGAGCAAGTTTGATCACAGTTTGTTTGGTAAGTATTRAAGTAAACCTTCTATCCCTTTTTTGGGCCCYTTGAGGATAAGTAAATTGCTAAAAGAGAGTGAAAGGTAGAAAGTAAAATAAGGGGGCTGGTGTGGCCTCCATCATGTTAGAAAAATTCAGAGAAACTTCTTTTAGAGAACATAGCAAACGTGGAGAGAACTAAAGGACTTGTACGGTGCTATGTGCATAACATTACTTTCTTTTTATGTAAGTTTTCCGAATGCATTTTGATTAATCATAATGTCATATTTTATATGTTGAATGAGCCGACATAAATGGGTTTTCCATAAATTATAGATATCAATCCCAACTAAAACTTTTTACAGTAACTAATTAAGTTCAAGAACAAGCTCAAGCATATCTCAATCAACCAATCAATCAAAGCCTTAGTCCCATAAGCTCAAGCTCATCTAATAACATATTTACATGAACAGATCTTAAACAAAGAAAATAAAACCTGAAATATAAGTTCACTATGTTTGAGCTTAATCAAAATAATATGTATTACAGATGAGTATGTACACACTGCTACTTAACTCATTTAGTCATTTTAAACCCCTCTGAATTCTCATTACTCTCAATGCCAGAATGCCAGACAGGCCGGAACCGCCGGATGTAAAAATATTTGCCTCAATTGCCATTGAAATACAATATTATCTTATCATAATTTTAAAAAAATAAAAAATAAAAAATTGCCTAGCATCTTAAACAAGAACAAGGAGGAAAGAATGCCAATCAAATGATACTTCATTTTTCAAGCCGATAAATGGAAGAGTTAAACTTCAGACATGTCTGGATTCATGGCCTAACTGTTTGGAAATACGTAGGGCACTTGCAAACATTCCAGACCAATGAGCAGTATAATTTAAACAATGGTTTGCTTTAGTTACATTGCTGCTCTTCTAGATGTAAACCCTAATTGTGTAAACTACCAGTTTGAAAGGGTCACTTCTGGAACTCAAATGGAAATAATAAGGRGTCCTAAATCCTAACCTAAACAATGGAAAAAGGATATACATTCCAAGATATCATATCATTTCTTCGTCAAACATAAAGATAATGATCGAGAAAARACCTCATCCATATCCTAATATTTTCTTACAAAGAAATCCGAATGTCTCCTTAAATGAGGTGAAAAACACAAAAACCTTGCCATGAGGAAACCCCATGATGTCTCTCTAAGTGAAAACTTTTGTGAGAATACCAACAACATTCTACCCATACCAGAAAAATACAAGAACGCTTGTGCAAAACTGCTTACGCAAAAACACACTAGTAGTAGCGTATACCATTAAACACTATCATGTACCTTCATTCGAGCATCCACAAATATGGGTAGCATGATGAAGACGGGATCAACAGGTGTGGATAAATATAAGCTTCCATCTGTATGGATGTTGAGATTAAAGGAAAACAAAGACTCAGGATGTTGCAAGCAGATAATTTTAAAATAAAAGATTAAGAAGAATATAGAAAAATAAAGTGGGAACCAAAACAGTGGACTTGGTTGATTGAGAACAAATTTACTAGATCTTCAGCAGATTCACAGGCTATCATTTTTTAGATTAATTTGACCTTATATTATATGCACAAATCTTATACATAATTCTCTAATTTAATTAACCTGTTTTCTGTGGTGAGCCTTATAAATTTAACCTTCTATTATTGTCAGGATAAGTCTACGTCATTGAAAGAAATCCTGAAAGGCATAAACAGTGGAATAACCGGGAAACTAGACTGGCTGATCCTTTCTGACTAGAGTGAACCATATAAACTAACGYCATGTGGCCCTGAATTGCTTATAAAATAAGCTAAGGTAAATGGTCAAGAATTTTGAAGAGAATTAAAACAGTGAATCAGCAGAGTTCAGACAGAGGTGGGACTAGTGTTTACAAAATCATGAATATCCAATTAAGGTACAACGTTGATAGGTACTGCAGGCAACATAATCACTTAAAGATGGTTAGTGTAATCTTGTATATTATATGGCTTTCATTACACAATAAATAAAACAGCAGAAGAAATGTCACTATTGATTAAGTATTTGTACTTTGTTGTGGGTGCTTACTCAAATATTCAAATCCCAATTCCAAGAGATGTTTAAAAAAAAAGGATGAATCACACATTCTAAGGTTTTTTCAATGTCAAACAGCTTTACTGTTTCTCGAAAAAGAAAATGTTAGAACAAATTTCTACTTCGTTCATGGGAGACAAATCCAACTTAAGTAAATTGAAACTCAATTGAAGCATTCTGCATACAGCATACACAGGAGTCCTCATCATCCTAGCAAAAACTTAGCTACAGCAGAAAACAACAGCCCCAAGTAGCTGAAGCAAGGCCATAACTTTGGTCCTAGAGTAAATTGAGTTAATAAAGTTGTCTATATAATCCCCATAACTAGGATTTCTAAGACCAAAGAGATCCACGCAAAAAATTAAAAACCCATAGACATCTTGTTAGACAAAAGGTCAGAACCAGTGAAGCCCCAGTAGTATGACACCAAGATGATTGAAGGAAGATGACTTTTTGTAAGTTGTAACAATGGTTTAAACCCTAAAGAACTATCCTGCAAAGTTTGACATTTACTRACAGACATAAAGGCCATACAACAGCAAAGAAACCATGCTAGCACAATGTAAACAAACAATCATACTTCATACTATTTCTACTTCTCAAAAGGGAATAAATGCTACGGCACTATCCAAAAAAAAGTGTCAACAAGAATAACTCAGCACATGGGCACYAAATATTACCTTCACAGACATAGTCCCCTAAAAACCAGGAGGTATATGATTTCTTAAACCATTGAAGTTCATGAAGGCCCCCATTGATAAATAGATAATCAGTCGCGTTTCCTGAGATATGATTAAAAAGAATTGTGTCTGAGTTATGAGAGCTATCATCAGAAATAATGAGCTTTTACTATAATTATCTAGAAACCAAACATAGAGCCCACATTCTATTCAGAGCTAAACCAATAAGGTAGACTACTAGACTGATAGAGAATAACCATTTTGTGTTAAACTCCATACTTTCATGTTATAGCAGCAGAGACCCATTTTATTTTTATTTTATTTTATTTAAAACTAAATAAAAATAAAACTGAAAATATATCACAAGCCTGAAGGCTAGTATGATAGGACCCATAATCATGATATAGCATTGACATCTTAATTACAAGGAAATAAGATGGAATAAAAAAAAACGAGTTGAAACAATGATATGGACAACATGCTTTGCAGTATATGAAAACACAGCTCTATAACAAGAGCACAAGATAGAATGCACTAAACTTACCAGATTTAGGATGGCGTAGGGAGAGCAAGTTTCCAGCATTTGTGCCAGACGTACTGTTGTCTGTAGGTCAAAGTTAAAAAAATATTAAATTCAATGAACAGTTGATTAACTAGAAGCAAGGTAATTGAYTATGCAGCTACAATAGTTAAGGAGTGCAATGGATAAAATCTTTTTGCTTAACAAATAATCCCACAGAGCCAAGATGAATGCAATCAGACAGAAATTATTGCAGGCCACTCTAAAATCTAAATACACATGAACAAGGTCCTCTTCGTATTATTCAACCAAAGTCAACTCATCACGGCAATGTGGTGCGGTGTTGCTAGCTAAGTTAGCTAGTTTAGGTTCCTGTACCATTGTAAACATGTAACTATGTAATTATGCAGAGCCACCAACTCATATAATGATGCAATACAAAGTTTATACGTGCACGTGCACGTGCACCTTGCAACCCATATTTGGCAGCTTAGCTATCTGGAACTGCTMGYGACATTAAAGTATGCTAACTATGTTGTGATATGGTTTGTACTACATACTATAAAGCGTCTACGGAAAAAGTTATAACATATCCTTTCGAAAAGTTGCTTTATGACAGAAACTAAAAATTATAAAAAGCTACCTACAACGTTGCTTGTAAAATCCTAATTTATTAGTTACAAGAGTTCAAACAGACGTAACAAAGACTAGACAATGACAAAGACACAAAATATAAAACAAAAAAGTATATTCAATGACAATGGGTGTGGGTGAATCTGGAATTATCAATCACAAAAGGAATTTCAAAGTTCTCTACTGTAATTAACTCTTCTAAAACTTTCAAGTACCCCAATCAGTACATTCAAATTTTCATTTTAATGCTAATACTGAATCGGCTAATTTTGTTCTCTCCGAAATTCCCTCCTAAAAAACCTATACATAAATGTCTTGCATTAAGACTGAATAAAAAATTGATTAGAAATCTATAATGTTACTTTTACGTGATTGCAAGTAAATGCTATTAGTTCATTCCTTATCAATTACAAAAACTATCATTAGTCCAAACTATTGCACTATTTATAGATGGTTGAATTCAAACTTGCTAACTTTTTGGAATTCTATATGTAACAACTGGTTTTTAACTCGATTGACAACTAAATTTACCTAAATTGTGCCCTCGAAGTTGTAAATTACTTATAACACATACAATTCCCGACCATACCTGAAACCACTCCCCAAACCACCCAACAACCACCTTTCTCTCTCCTCCACTCACCCCAACCGCCCACCACCTACCTCACCACCGCCCCACCCCACACTCGCAGCACCACCATCTAACCTTCCTCAGCCAACCACCGCCCCCACACTGCAGCCCCACCTCCCTCCTTCCTCCCTCACCTGCCGCACCAAACACCACACCCCAAATGACGTGTGTATTCAAATGAAGAATAAGGTGAATTGCAAGAAATCCTAACAATAATCCAATGGCCAAATTTAACGCAATGAAGCACAAGCATTCAAATTCAGAGCTCTTTACATTCCATTACCCAGAATTAATAACCCGTATATAAATCCAAATAAAAGGAGGACAAAAAGATTTACCTGATCAATTAAACCCTAATTTCACCCATCAGCGCTTTCCCACCATCATTTCGCGAAAACACATTTTTCCCAAATTAGGGTTTTGCGTTTATCTTTAATACAGAATCAATAGATTTCAGGTTGAATACGAAGAATCGATGATTAGGTAATTAGGTCGTAACTTGCAAGTAGAATTTGAGTATTTGACTAAAAATGAATGATAGTGTGATTTTTCCCGCTTCTTTTTCCCGCTATTATTGTAATTGTCTAATGGAAAATAAGAGATTTTTTTTAAGAGGAGAAATAAGAGATCAACAATATTTCCTTTGCTCATTAGGCTTCAAAAAACTAAGATTTTGTTTATTGAACTTTTTTAAAAAAAAATGAAAATTAAATTAAATTAAACTAACTCGTAAAAGAGCTCAAAAGTTTAGTACAACCAGAGAGGCCTAGAGGCCAATGAGAAAGACGGAAAACGAAAGCGAAGAGAAAACTAAACAGCAAGTCAAAGGGGAAACATAGAAATACAAGTAGACTAATTAGCCGAAGTGGGAGGAATCACTTATTGACATCCAAGTTGAAGTAGTCGGTGAGCATGCATTGGGCTGGGAAGGAACGAGTGACTTGATTCTCCTTCATCGTCATCCCAAACTGAGCTAATCCATGAGCGATTCTGTTGAATTTGCCCGGTAAGTGCATAATGTCGATCATTGAGTTGTTATCCACCATTCCCTTAACATCATTGAGAATGGGACGGAATTCATGAAGAGATCGATCCTCGTCAACTTTAATAAGAGTCATGATTTCTTCAGCATCCGTTTCTAAGTCAAAGTTGTAGATGCCAATATGCTTCATTTGCTTCAAACCGTGCCTTATTGCAAGAGCTTCGSCCTCCGCCGCATTCCTAGCTTGGAGCTTGATAGAGTAGCCAATAACCCACGAGCCATCAGCCCACCACCAGCAGATTGCCCTTTCTTAAAAGTTGCATCTGTGTTCAGTTTGTACCTCCCAAATCTAGGGGGAATCCACATCTTTGCTTGGTCAATCAACTCAACATTTGTCCTGTTTGAATCATCCACCTGAAAGGCGGCAGAGGAATTGTAAACATCAACATAAAATTTGTTAAAGGTATGAGAGGGGTGATAGAGAATGTTTCTAAATACTGCATTGTTTCTTCCCGACCAAAGAACCATATAGCAYTACAAAATATGATTTTCCATTTGTTATCAAGTTTGAGATTCAAAGAAAGCCAAATATCCCAAGTGCATYAAAAGAAGYCAACGCTATTAGGTGGGTTAAAATGTATTTTTCCAGAGAGAATTTTTTACCAAAGAACCTGAGAGGGTGTAGCAATCTCTAAGCAAATGCAAAATGGTCTTCAGACATAGTACTGCAACGTGAACAAGTGGGATTGAAATGTGGTATTGTACGAGCCAAAACCGTGCCAACAGGYAGAATAAAATGGATGATGTTCCACATAAGCATTATATTATATATTTAAAGGGAACATTAATTTTCCAAAGCTTTTTCCAAACCCATTGATAATGAGAGGGAATGATCGAGAGTTTAGTGYCTAGGTGGTAACAAGATTTGATGGTGAACAGGCCCTTTTTAGTTTCTCCTCATCTCCAAGTATCAACCAAACTAGTATCCTTAGAAAGAGGAATAGCCTTGATGGAATCGCATAAGTCCTRAGGAATAAGATGTTTAATTTTTTCAATGTCCCAAAACCCATTAAGGATAATATTGCCTACTCTCCAATGTCRGATATTATCTGGAATATCGTCCTTGATGCAACAATTAATAAGGGGGCAAACTCCAACCCAATTATCGTACCATAAGGAAGTATCCCAACTGTTGCCAATACTTCTTTTAATACCTAAGAGAAGTAAATCTCTTCCTTTCAAAATATCTCTCCAAAAGGGGGAGGAAGAGGGGGAGGGGGAGGCATTAAGGAAATTGCAAGACTTGAGATGTCTGAAAATTAATAATTTAACCCAATGTTTCTTAGGATCCTTCAGAACTCTCCGATCTAACTTTGCCATAAAGGATAAATTCCACTCTCTTAATTTTCTCATACCAAGTTGCGTGATCTCCCATTCCAAAGGATTGAAATGGAAGGAGAGGTAATACAATGCATGATAAGATTAACAAAAGAAAGGGGAAAATTAAACCCTAAAAGAGTTTCTCTAATAAAGCTTCATTCAAGACTATTGTAAGCTTTAGAGATATCCACTTTAAAGGCACAAATATGTCTTTTTTTTGTACATTTTTTGAAATAATGGCTAATTTCTTTAACAACTAACACATCGTCTTCAATTAATCTACCTTGGATAAAACTAGATTGCATAGGATTAATAATAGAGTTGASAATGGYTCTAAGTCTATTAGAGATGACCTTAGTGACAATTTTATAAATAGTGTTACATAAACCTATGGGGCGAAAGTCCTTCATAGAATCAGGGGGGTTGCACTTAYGAATTAAGGAAATAAAGGAGTTATTAATATCACCACATAGTCTGCCTTCATTGAAACATTGTTGCACCAAGGTTACAATTGAGGGCTCAACTGTATTCCAATATTTTTGGTAGAACACAGGTTGGATTTCATCAGGACCTGGGCTCTTAATAGGAGCCATCTGAAATAAAGCATTTCTCACTTCTTTACCTGAAATAGAAGCATTTAATCCTGCAATATCATCACTTCTAATTTTTATTGGAGCCGAAAAATTGGAACAATTGTTAGACCAAGTGTGAGTAGTCGAAAAGAGGTTAATGAAATAGTCCTGAGCCGTATTATTTAGCTCATCCTTATCAATAACCAATTGATTGTTATCATTTTTAAGAACCATTAATTTGCTTCATTTTTCTTAATTTTCATTAAATGAAATATTTGTGTTCCAATATGAATTAATTCCTCGAATGAAAACCTGCTTTTGGCCAAATTCTCTTTAGTTTTAAATAAAAATTCTAACTCTTTTAATAATCTTCTCAAAATTATTGGAGAATCATATATTGAATAAGAGCTCTCTATTTGCCTCTTTAGGACTTCGAATTAATATCTATGTTTTTTTTAAATGCCATTAAACACATTATATACCTCAACCCTTAACATTACTGAAAGGAAGGAGTGCGAAGAGCGAATAAAATAGAACCTAAATTGCCAAGAATTATGAAAAAATAAGAGGAAGTCAGGATTACCGCTTACCAGCTTCCGTTGAGATGAAGCAGGAAAATTTCCTCGATCTAGAGGGTATAGGACAAAATGGGACATATGATCCAGAAAGTTCTGCTAGATGTTTACCTTTGTCGAGGGGTATGTGTTCATGCATTCGCTTAGTAGCGGCTTGTGGAGCCTTTCTCTGATCAAAGTTGGCGCAGCTTGTCCCGTTATCCATGTGTGGCATACTTCCTTCAACCCAGATCCTGACACACTCCTGCTGCCATAAGTTTTTGCAAGTTGGAGCCTTCTTGGTTGACGTAATGAGACGACCACGGCAATACTTATTCGCCTTGAACGTGCATGTGGATGACAGACACGTAGGAATCTCCCATCAAAGACGGAAGGTATCAGGTAGGAGGTGTATTTCCTCCAGCAATCCTTCAAGCGTTCTAGTGGACTAAGAACGAGAGCATGCAACCGTAACTAATACTTCATTTTTTCAATCAGCTAAGGAAAATGGAAAAAGGATCGAGAAATAAATTTTATACGAGGAGCTGAAAAAATCAATCAAAGTATTTATTATTTTATAAAAACAATATTCCTCGTCTCCTCTGTCTGAGAGGAATAACAGGACATCCGCTTGAAGGCAAATTTTTCGAGTTTGGCTAAGCAAATCAATTCGCGCCTTAAAGTTTCAAGAGAACGACATCAGGTGTGAGTATTCTTGTACGTTGATAGCGATGGATACCAAATAATCCTTCGACACGAGGCACCTCTATATCATAGATAATCTCATTTATTATTTGGAATGAGGATATTAGACGCAAAACTCAAAACAAGGCGATTTGCAAGGTTTTGGGGAAACCTTCCCAATCCTTCCCATGCTTCCTGAGACTTTTGGTCATACCTTTCATAGTTGAATCGAGACAGAGGCTGACTATGCTTAGGATTTTGGTGAATCTCTAACGTGAGATGATATTGATAGTTGTAGTGTGCTCCAAATACTTCTCTCCGAGAGGAGGATACTAAAGAAGATTTTGCTAAGTGGCTATCTAATGTCAATTTGCTGGTAATTCCCAGCAAAAAAGCTTGGGCTTACAACACGTGAGGAGAAGGTTGGAGAAGGGACCCTCTCTGCGCTTTGTTTCGTTCAATAGATTTGAAGGTGTTGACCCAAGTTTCGAAGATATCGCAGTTCTTACGAATGGATTGGCGTAAGGAGTGGAGAGCAAACCGACCCACATAGTGAGTGGATAATTCGGAAATATTGTGTTTTGTGGTGGTGAGAATTGGAAAAGAATGTTTAGGGAGAAGCTGTAGGGTGAACATAAGATGATCCACTGTGAATGAGACCCTTCTCCTTGATAAACAAAGGGAAATTCTGTTTGAAGATGGAGTGGTTATATATGGTAACTAAGAATATATTTAAGATGACAGAGGGTGAAAGTGTTGTCTTTGGAAGTTCTCTGCCATTTTTTGTATCGTTTTGGATCAATGACAAGTTAGGTGTGTTGTTTGTGACTGAAGGTGTCATTGATTCGGATAGATATATATCAAGGGAATGAGAATGTGAATCGTTGGAGCTCTGCACACTGTTGCCTCGAGTTGCAATTTTTCCTAGTTGTGTTTTTTTGTCTAAAGTTTGTTGTTTCCCGATGTGTATATTTAAGGCTACATCATCACTTTTTCCCTTTCCAAAATTCTTCTCAGGAGTTGTGCTGCCCAAATCAGTTTCTTTCTATGCCAATAACTGCCATTGGTTTGTGTGTATTGATTGCTCATTATTGGTAGCAATGGTTTTCCCCTTTTTTTGTTTTCTCTAACTGTTTTTGCAGGCTTTGTAGCTTCAGTGGATATGGGGTTGATATCAACACGCTTTTTTTGCCGTGCCTTAGAAGTACTCAATGGTCTTTTTTTCTTGGAACTCGTCTTCTGCCATTAACAATCGTCTAGGAATTATCTTGGTGGTTAATGGAATTTTCGTTGTGTTCTTGGGCTTTAATATCATGGGCTGCTACATTTTGATCAAGAGTTGTGCTGTTGGGAGTGGGTTGGATCGAGGAGCTTGYAGGCTTATTGGTGTTATTACTGGATGAATCAGGGCATTTTTCTTTAATGTACCCAAGTCTTCCACAATTAAAGCATAAATTGTGGAGATTTTCATACTCTATTTTCTACCAAACCTTTCCTACCCAAAGCCTGTTGATAAGAGGTTTTTCAAATTCGATTTCAACACATACTCGAGCGTACCTTCCTTTTGTAATCTTATCAGTCGCTAATCCAATTTAATTGGCTGACCATTTTTTCTGGCAATTTTGAATAATGCATCACGATCATAATATTCGACGYGTAGCTCTGGAAACCTAATCCAGACTGAAATCTTCTCAAATTTGTCCATTGAAGGTCTGAAATTAGGCCTCCATTCTGCTACCATTAAGTAGTGATAAAAAATAAACCAGGCCCCCCAAAGAGAGCTTTTTCTAAATCTTCTTGGAYAGAGAACCTAGAGAGGAAAACACCATATCCCATTTCCAATAACTTCCAAACCTCCCTTGGGGCTCCACATTCTCTTGAACCTGTTAATCACAAAATCAATTCTAACGTGCATGCCCAAGCACTTTCCTATAATTGTCAAGTTCCATGGAGCTCTGAGTTTCCTTAGAGATTCCTTCGAGAAGGACACAACCAGATTCTGCTCACGAGGTTGGGTTTTGATCTGGATAGGGATTAGATCCTTATTATTAGCTTTATTTTATTATTATTGTCGATTATTTGTTAAGATATTATTAGGTTGTTAGGGATTAGTCAYGATATTATTTGTTAGGATATTCTTAGGATAAAATTAGTTAGATATTTTCTGGATAAGATTTATATCTTTCCTAAAATATCTTAGTTAGTTTTAGATATTATTTAGTAAGATATAATTAAAATATTATTAGGATATAATTAGTTGGATATTTTCTGGGTAAGATTTATATCTTTCCTAAAATATCTTAGTTAGTTTTTAGATTTCATTTCTGTGTTATATCAATAGGGCTCATGAGATATTTATTACTTCGAAGTAGCTTTATTCTGCGAAATTCCCTTCTGTTAATTTTCAGAGGAAAACCTTGTGAGTTTGTGAGTATAGTAGAAAATTTCACATCGACTTAACTACATTGTCGGTTGCTTCTTTGAGTAAGGTTTCACTATTGTGAGTTAAATACCTTCACAATCTGTGCAGATTGTCGGAGTGTTTGAAATTATTTTGTTCGTTTTATTCCCATCCTTTGGAAATAGATCCTTATAATGTGGTTTATTCGTGTATTTCAAGGATTGTTAGGCATCTTGCTTTTTTAATCCAATCAGGTTTCTCCTACTCCTCCCTATCCATAGTGTTTTAACATGATTTTTTTGCTTCATGAAATCACATAGTGAGGAATCACAACAATCCTTGAAACAGCATGGAGAAGGATCACGACCGAATTATTGCTGACCTTGCTTAACTCTCAATGTCTATAACACCATGTTATCAGCCTGATGAAGCTGTCAATGCGTACCTGTAGACAAACACTAAAAATGTCGTACCCAAATGATTAATCAATATAAGAATATCCACAATGTCGCATTATTCGAACTCGAAAATACGCAATGAACTCATAATGAAGCTCTGAAAATTGTGAATCACACCAAATTATGAGTCAAAGTCAAATAACCAGGTTAAAAATATTTCTTTCGTTTTAACTAGATAATCTCAAAGGTTTTCAACAAGTTCAGCATAGGCAATTCTCATGCTTATTATGAGTTTTTTCAATCATGGTTCGTCACATTTTTCTATACTGCCCAATACTTTTTAAATTATTTCTGATTTTCTATGATTTCATATGATTTTGCAATGATTTACATACGCAGAACTAACGCAAAAATCACATGAAATATATGAAAATATCGCGGCAATGTTCTAAGAATCTCCTAGAAATAACTTTCTTAATGCGAAAGGAGGCGTCTAGAATGAATCCGTAATCTTAGAAAATCAGCAGACATATGTAGACGAGATATATTCACGAATTAAGATATTCTACGATTTTTGGAAAAAAATATATAGCAGAGCCTGGCGTAATTATACGTCCTAGGACAATATGACGCAGAATCTGAGAGAGTCGTATCATACAGCTTGGTGATGGTATATACTCAGCCTTATGAGAACGTGATATAGCATCACCAGGTATTATAGCGCTCAGTTTTCTTCCCATCCGCGCTATAAAAACAACTTGACCCTCGCAGACTTTCGAGGGGACGTCTCAACTTCCATTTTCCAACTTCCAATTCTTTTACGATAGCAGTCCTAACAAATTCACATGACGTATCATAACATTTCTCTTACTCTCATTCAAATTTCTTCACAAGTACACATAACACGCAGTCTTTTGCTTTCGTTATCGATTCGATTTTGAACAAGCGAAACAAGGTTATAATTTAGATCACTCACCTATAATCTCTTTCACTTCGTTTTAACTTATTAACCATTTTATGAGTTCTAATGTAATATATACAACTGTAGAATAACGCGGAATTGAATCGTCTCATGTAATTGTAGATAATGATTATGGGATAAATTGCGTTTATGCTAACTTATTATATTACATTCTTTCCTACCGATTGATATTAATCTATCTCTCAACGTCAGTTTATTATTGTACTAATTAGCAATTCACGAAAGGACATGTTTTTAGTTTCTTAACAATTGGTGTATTTCAGGACAAGGTGAGAGGAATACATCATTATTCATTATTATGATTATAAACCATGTTTCTTCATGTTTGTTTTGCCATATTCATATACACCTATGATTATGCTATAAACAAGACCGGAGAAATATCCGTAACATTATAAGCAGATAATCATCTGAACGAACCGGTTTCAAGCACTTGTTAATATTGACTACAATAAACGATCGCCTTGTCCATTTAGAAGTCTTTCGTTATTGATCATAAATAGAACTCACTTAGTAATCTTGGGCTAGTGCGCAATAAGGTTACGATAATATTGTAAGTTGTGTGCATCAATAAACGTGTTAATGGAATTTACAATAGACCGGTAAGGCAGCGTTACAGCTTGGCGGATTGGGCTTACACCTGATCAATCCTACCAATTCGTCACCGAACCCATGACTGTTGACGAATTATTGGAGTGGGCATTTGTTTTGCACCAACGTTATCGGCGAGATAGAGATAATCCTTTTTGGTACGTGATGCGACTCCCCTTACTCGACACACCACTACCCCGCAACACTCCACGTGCGGAGTTCCGTGGCATCAATGCCACGGCACAAGCACCCTCGATGTAGACCAAGCCCGCGCACCTATACGCGAGCGCGGACCCACGTCATACACTACCACCATTATAGTATCGAGGGTACTAGCAGCTTGGGTAGTCATGGTGACTGTATCAATGCTCATTCACGTAAGGGTTAGGAGGGGCATGTCAGCCAACAATGAACATGAACAAAGCTAACCTGAAAACAAAGAAGAACATCAAAGACAGGAAAAAAGAAACAAGTTAACAATCACTATGAAACTACAACTACACCTTCTAAAAAAGGAACCTGGAAGCTATATAACAAGTAACAGGAAAGTTTAAAACATAGAGAAAGTAACTAAAACAATTAAGTTTAAAGAAGGAGGAGATTTTAGATAGAGAAACATTTTCTTTAAAATTTAATTTGCTAACAATTAGTAATGTTTTATTGTTATTGGACTTAAAATGTATCATTTTTTTAAACCTGATGTACGTAAATAAGCGATGAAAAAAAGAGAAGGAAAAGATTAGGTAGCATATTCACCATGAGCTAAACCATCGAAATAGGAGAAAATTATAAAGCAAGCTATTTCATCATGATAAGTAATCTCAAAACACTGATAATTGATAAAAATCCATGAACTACAAAATAATTCTAAGATATTACATATATAAAAAATAAAAATGGACATAATATCTAAAAATTCAATCTATGAATAAATCATAGAACTTGCAATGAGTTAGAAGCAGAAATGATATAGAGTTTTTGCAATGAGGCGAGTGATAAAAACTTGCAATCAACATAACTTCCTCCTATGAATATATTGAATTTTAGTATAGTAGAACTTGAACATATATTAATTATAGGCATAATGTTTCTATTTTCGCAGTCAAATTTTCGACCGTCTTTTCTATGTTGACAGATATTCGACCTCTAGCTTAGGCCTTTTTGGTCTTTTCTAATTTGACCCAACCTCTTTGAACATCCTTATGAGTACTTTCTTATGGTTGTAAGCAAGTACATATAATAGTGGTAAAAACTACAACCTTGAAAATTTAATACCATTGCAACATATCTCTTATGGTTGTTAGCTAGAGACTTGTGTGTTATTTATATAGACTAGCTTTACATTAGTAGGTTGGCAAAGCAAGTTAGTTTATCTACAAAGTTCACAAAGAGAAAACATATGATTGGTTGAAATCAATAAGTTTATTGAAGTGTAGTTCAGTAATGACAAGCTACATCTAGTTATAAGACGTTACAAATTAGCTAGAAATCTAAATGGGCGGAAATATCTATATCAAGACAATGCTAATTTGGGCAATTGCTTGCCATTGGCGATTAATTACCTAAGTGATTAGTTTAAAATAATCGCCCTTCAACAAAGCAAGCTAATCAACATTTTAAAATACTTTACACAGGAATATTGCTTTAAAATTTCAAACCTGCATTATGATGATTAATGACACAAATACTACATTATCAGACTTTTTGATAATACCCAATAGAATTCAAGCTATAGTCTGCCAAAATCCAGACATTCAACGCATGAAACAAATCAAGTAACTGTAGGACATATGAGCAATATAAAAACATATAATCACTGACAAATAATATACAATCAAATTAAAGAATTATAAACTACAATAAATATATAGCACATATATCAAGGGGCAATACAAGTGTAGATACCTACAATTTTCTCTAACCCCAACACAGACAATGATAAGACTCACTTGCAAACTCTCACACAGCTAGCAATAAGAGAGTTAGGGCTCTGACAGACGCCTAAAAAATGCAAGTTTATATACCCATATTACACTTTTTTGCCCAAAACATCCTTAAATAATATAAGTTAATTTCAATTTTTTTTAAAAAAAAATTTAGATATTATTTGTAGAATTTTCTAAACAGTTTTTAGCATTTTTTGGAATTTTCAACAATTTAAATAATTTTAATACAAATTCAAAATTATCAAAACAATTCAAATTACAGAAATTTAACTCATGTACTAAATGTTTACAATAGGATTTTGTTATATTTTTGTCAACAACTTTAAGACTTGTGGAAAAAAAGCTATGAATTCTAACCCTATAATATATATACGCTGACTTACTATTAGATATTCGATTTTTCATGTAATTTGATATATATTGATTAAACAAACTATTTGACTGTCAATTAAAAGCAATCTTAGGCAAACTTTTATTTCTCGCACGAGTGCTCGTGTGCTTTAGGGGTGAGCAAAAAACGGCGTACCTCCATATTCGGCAACGGCAATTTCGAAAATCGATGGGTCTTGAGACTCAGAATTGGTGCAATTCGGGTCAACGGATTCTGGTGTCTAAAAAATGACATGTATGACTATTTGGCGGTGTATAAACCATTTCGTGGTTACCGTGGTCCAGTGAAAATTGACCTGGCCATGAGCCGTATATTTAGAGTATTAACTTTTGTTTTTTGAAATTCTTTTTTAAACCCATAAGAAATAATCAAGTAATTATTCAAGTGAATTTGCTTATAAAGTTACAAAGAATACTAGAATTATTTTTAATATTACATGAAACGGTTACCAAACCTAGATCCATTTAACAAAGTAGTGCCATATTACTTTACAAATTACACAAACTAGGTACCTAGTCGCGGACCCGTTCCCGCTGATTCCAATATCGGGTCCCAAAATCTAGGAACCGGTTGAGTTGGGTCCGGTTTCGGTACCAAATTCTAGGACTCAGTCYTTTTTGGATCCGGTTCTGGTTGCCCAAAATAGATCGGGTGTCCYGTCCCGCTCACCCCTAGTGTGCTTGCAATAACAAGTATTATGCTTTAAACAAGACRGMCTTAATTTCATGTTCTTCACGCCTAATAAGATAACAATGGACAACCGGCATTAGGCTCCTAGAATATGGAATTAATCAAATACATCACCACAATAATCAGTCAAATGTGTATGTATTTCTGTTAAACAACTTGCCTAGTAATCTTGCATGCTTAGGGTTAACATAGAAATATGTTTGTTGTTGTCTTTTTTACAACGGACTCACAATTGTCGTGTAGAAGCCGCTAGATGTCGGGGGCATGTTGTGTCCAACTTCGCCTCTGACCCGTGTACTCTAATCCACGACCTTTGGTGCACGACCAAACTATAGAGTCCTTCGCCTTGCATTATTTCTCGGCAAGGCTTAAAATGGGTTTCGCAACTCTCGGAAAAAGTGCGATGAAGACTTCCTCTACTCGTGTTTTCGAGTGTAATACACACAATTTCAAGCATACTCACACTATGCAAAAGCAATAATTCAATTCTAGAAAACCAAAGCCATAAAACTGAGGATTACACACGCGAGGTAGAGGGACCGAATCCGATGACGTCCCGTCGCGTGTACAGTTTTTAGCAACTTCTCTAGGGAATTCACTAAAGCTTTAATCATTAGTGATGTGTGGGCTGGAAGACCGGAATCATTATTATATGGGAAATTTTATATGGTAGCCTCGAGTTTTACCGAAATCCACACTGTGGCCTTGAGTTTTCTATTTTCCACATGGTGACCGAACTACTCTAACCCACTCATCTAACCACCACCCAACTCTCACCCACTCACCCCTACATCAACAAAAACCACCGCAAGCCCACCTAGCCACCAACCCAGGCCAATCGGCGTCGCCCCCACRACCCAACCACCGCAAGCGCCTCACCAAACCACCGCCACACCTTTCCACAACCACCCTGCGAACTCCCTCAAACACAACCACAAGCAACCGCACCTCCTCCCCAACTTGGCAATATTTAAAATGTATTTCCAAATATTATTTAAAAGAACCGTAACTATAAATTCATGTTCTTCAACGGGGACATTAAATAAGTAAATACACAGAAATTCGGAGCCAACCGGTGATGGGCTTGCCACGTCAGCTCATCCCGTATAGTACAGTCCACATATAAGTATCATCGCCTGATGCAAATTATGGAATTAATCAAGATACATACAACAATAATTACGACGTCTCCATATGTATGTGGATTTAGTTTGCTAAATTTTGCTATTTCCCCGCCTTAAAACCTGCTATGCCTTAGAATTACAATGCTCTTCTGCTATGCTTAGTGAGGTTCAACATAGAATCTGTTTGTTGTTGTCTTCTTTTTTACAACGGACTTCGATCTCAAGTATAGAGTCCGTTGATAGGAGGCAACATGTGTCTCCCGCTTAAGATAAGCTGCAACCTCATTGAGCTAAAGCCATAGGTGTTATTGCATGCTGGTTCGTACATTTTACAGATCGAGAATCCTATCCTGCGCCCATCTGACCTCGGTTGTACCTTCAATGGAATAGTTTGAGCGAAGCCTTTGGTCCAACGACAACTGATATGAGTCTTCGCAAAACTAACTTGACAATTCTTTTAAGTCTCGGAAGAGAAAAACGACATGCGATCTTATTAATAATGGGTTCCGCAACTTCTCTTCTTCCGAGAAGAAAAGTGTTGTAGAGTCGAGCTCGAGAAGACATGTATCGCCTAAGATTGACGTTCTAAATTTTTCTTTGATGTTGAAATTAATTACACAAAGTTCAAGCATTGAGTGAAATCTGCCTGCTCGTGTGTGGCTACCCTATGCAAGAATAGCAAAATACTTCTATACATTTCGCGTAGAAACCAAAGCCATAATCTCCTAGACTGGCATGTACCATACTCAGACAGATAAGGTAGGTGAAAACAAGGCGACGGTCGAACCCACGGAGAATTGACATCACCGTTTTTACGATCTGAACGTCGGCCTGTCGCGTGTCGACAGTTTTTAGCAACTTCACTAGGGAATTCAAACTTTAATTCATCTATGTAGTGATGTGTGGGCTGGAAGACCGGAATCATTATTATATAGGAAATTTATATGGTAGCCTCGAGTTTTGCCGAATCACAACTATGGCCTTGAGTTTTCTATTTTCCACATGGTGACCGAACTACTCTAACCCACTCAATCTAACCACCACCAATCTCACATCATCCCTACATCACAAAAACCACCGCAAGCCCACACGCCACCAACCCAGCCAATCGGCGTCGCCACCACTACCACACCGCAAGCGCCTCACAAACCACCGCACATACACATTTCCACAACACCCTGCGAACTCCCTCAACACAAACACAAGCAACCGCACCTCCTCCCAATCTCAAAAACTGCCCTACTTCCTCATAAGCTCAGCCACCCTGCGAACTCATCTCGCAAAACCAGACCACGCCAACTTATCTTTTCGCAAAATCACCTCCCTCATCTCCTTCTTCTCCCTTGCAAAAATCCCAAATCAATTACCTAATTTTGAAATCCCCAATCATTTCGAAAATCCCCAAATCAATTACACAACTAATTTCGAAATCCCCAAATCACTTACCCTAAAAGAATTTGAATTGAATTGGGGAAAATTCGTAAAACCCTAATTGAATTTTAATTGGTGTTCGTCTGCTCGGGTTGTGCACTAGGGGCGGGTTGCGTGTGGGTTGGTGGGGGC
>SNQN01003734.1:0-23842 GCA_008642245.1 Bassia scoparia | reverse complement strand
TKWWWTMWMWTTTTTTTTTGTTATTTGATTTTGTTATCTAGTCTTTTGTTTATGATAATAACATTAGTGTCCTTTAATAAATTMACCTGAACGACCCTTGAATGTAGCTTTTTTGATAGAATAGTTGTAACATTGAAGAATACATAATTATCTTAAGTTGATTTAATGCCGGAATTGGCTCGTTCTCGTCGAGATTTAGGTGAGAATATATAGTGTTATATTTTGACAATACGGGCGGATTTAGAGTAAGCGATTCAAATGATTTAATTTGCCTAATTTGCTTAAGTCTGTAGTTTCGATGATGATGATTTAAGATATTTGATATTGAGAGCAATAACCACACAATTGCAMAAAACATTAAATTTCCAAATTTTTGACTTTGGTTCAAGCAACAATGTAGGTTTATATTTCGATGTCAATTTTTTTCCTTTTCAATTGCGTAGTATGAAATAATGTTGTGGACAAATAAGTCCATAAATTAACACCTTTACATTATATTCATTTATGGTTAATATATAAAACAAATCAGTACAAAGGAGCAATAACTTCACATTAAGGACAACTATAATTTTCACAAAAAGAATGAGAGAAGTAAGAAGTCTAAAGACGGATGAAAAGCGTTCAATGTGGTTAAAAGTGAGATCTCTTTCAAGTTTTTCCATTATATCATAATTTTTGCAAATTTCAAGCTTCATTTAAAAAAAATCATAAATTAAAATGTTCCAAAGGATTAGTAACTCCCTCCGTGAGGCCATTAAAGCAACAATTGAATTTTCACGTATTTTTAAGAAGAGATTTAACAATGTAAACGAGCAAATTAGTCTAAATAATTTAAGTGCAATGAAGAATAAAATGATAAGTTTATTGTGTTAAAATGATTTTTATTAATTTGATTGTTTACTATGTTAAGTCTTTTTTCAAAACGCGTGAAAATTCAATTGTTGCTTTTATTGCGTTATGAAAATTTGAAAATAGTTGCTCAACTACCATTCCCTCGTCGTTCTTAAACTGAATATGATTAGGGYGGTCCTTAGTAATGTCCATTCAGCTAACACACGAGCAAATTGGATCATATCCCTATTCTTGGTGGCCTTATCCAACCGTATAGGGTCTCCTACCTTCTTCAATAACTTCTTTTGTAAAGTCTCCTAATTCTGATTCACTGACTTCCTTCTTGTTATCATTAATGACGTTAGTAGATTGGCCATTGATAGTKTTCTTATTTCCTTTCTTTTTCGCCACGTGCAGAGAAAGAGGAAAACTTGTTTATAAGTACTTTTCATCTATCTASGCCTTTTGTTCTTAAATTTTGTGAAACTTGTCCACCTTAGTGAAATTTGTAGATAAAATTGACAACTTTCGTAATATACACTACTTATGCAATATTCTTGTTAATATTGTTTTCATTTCTCTTTCACATTAATTAGTTTTCAATACTATTTTATTTGTTTTTCTCATTAATTTGTTTCAATAAGATAWATTATTTTAAGACGAATCCAATGAGAACGATGCTTTTTTAGGGTCATTAGTTCTGATTTTAGAGTTMTTAATTAAAAATTTTAAGTGATAAACATCTATATCTATACCAAGTACATTAAAACTCCCACCCAAACAAACATKTACTATATCTATAGCTTGTCATGGTTGTATTTTGAAATCGATATGGCTTTGAAATGCGACGTGACGTTCATTATTCATGCTCACACCCAACGAATTTATCGAGTTTTCATCAAATCAAAAAGCCAAAAAACAAAAGCCAATTGCGCGGAAAGCCATGGCGGACCTCGGGGGTCTTATTTGTGAGAAATGATAAACGTAGCACGACCACGGTTCATCACTTTTTTGGCACTGTTCATATTTTTTTATGTAAAAAAGGACAAATTTCACACAAATCCTAACATTATCTGAAAATATACTAACAGAGTCTTCTAAGTTTCTAACACCGTCCAAATATATGCCAAATATTTTCTCAATGCGTTATAACATTATCTGTCAATCTTTTATTGTGTTAACAAGTCTCGACCTGCGCTTTGTCCATAGSTGCGTTGAGTCTTGAGTCTCTGCTTCCTCCATATTTGTAAGTTGTAACGAGGTGTAATAATAAAATTTTGGATGATTGGATCATGTTGGATCTCATCTTATTACATTCTTAGTTTCTTACACATTTAATGTACGAACTTATATACTGTTCGGCTAATTCCCCCCTATTTTTTCGTTTTTCCCTCTTCTTTTTTTCTTCTTTCCAATTCCCAATTTCTCATCTACTTCGTTCCAAAAATTGAAGTTCTAGGTTTTCTCTCACTCACAGTAGTARCACCAAAATTCATCCTTCTTCTTCCTACTACTCACCTCTCTTCTCTTCGATCGTCCAACTCCGAGCTACCGATTGCTCCGGTGGCCGGTGACTCAGGCTGAGTAACAATTGCGAAGTTGTTCAATTTTCGAAGGTAGTTTCATATTTGTAATTTGCGATGTTTGTTGCTCGAATTTTGTTTGTGTGATTTCTGTGTTTTTCTGCTTGGAATTGAAGTTGTTGTGTGAGGAATTTTAGGTTAGAGTTTGGAATTTGAAGAAATGTGTTGYAAATTGAAATTGAAATTGAAATTGTGAGCTATTCTAACAGTTTATTGGAAGCTCGAAGAGTGTAATTGTAGTTTGGTAGCATGAACATTTTGTTTAGCATTGTTGTAACTTTGAATTAAGAGTTTGAATGCCATTGRGTGAGCTAGATGCTAACTTGAAGAATTTTGGAAAAAAAAGAATGTTGATTTTTCGTTTGAACTGGACCATTTTTCCCCCCATGAAGTATAGTACATCAATAATGCATTTTATTGCGCAATGTATGTTCTGGTTAATTTGACTTTTTTTTYCAAAAAGGAGTCTTATTTGCTTCTGAATTTAGAAATTTCTGATCAAGTGGTTGTTATATTGAATGTTGAAATTTAAATGGTTTTTCAATGTCCTATCGATTAAGTTGCTTACTTTCGTGGGTACACTTGGTAGGTGTTACAATGAGCCGGCCTGGTACCCGTAACAAGAATAAGCGGAATAGACCCGAGGATGAAATTGATGCAAAATCAGAGATCTTGAGGTGTGTTGCTAATGTTTTCAAATGGGAGTGTTTGTCAGGTTTCCCATTCTTTTCAGCTCTGTTAATTAAATTATTTTCTTCCTAACAAATATTGTACAGGAGGATTCATACAACGGGGCAAGTAACTGATGATGATTTCGCTCAGCTTTACAATATTAGAAAAACTGTCTGCCAAGGGTGCCGTGTCAATACAAAAGACAATCCCAATTGTTTCTGTGGGCTAATTCCACTTGCAAGTGGAAGTCGAAAAACTGGACTGTGGCAGAAATTGTCAGATGTTATTAATTCATTCGGTCCTGATCCAACAAAGGATCTCAGGTCTTCGGTTGATTCTCCCGCGGGTTTGACAAATTTGGGCGCCACATGTTATGCAAACAGCATACTTCAATTCCTGTACATGAACAGGGCATTTCGTGAGGGTATTTTCTCTGTTGAACCACATGTCCTGAAGCAGCAGCCAGTATTGGATCAATTGGCACGTCTTTTTGCACAGTTACATGGGAGCAAGATGGCTTTTATTGACTCCGCACCTTTTATCAAAGCTCTCGAGTTAGACAATGGTGTTCAGCAGGACAGCCATGAGTTTCTCACTCTGCTTTTGTCTTTGCTCGAACGATGCCTCAGCCATTCTGGAGTCCCTAAAGCAAGTACAATTGTGCAGGACCTTTTCAGGGGAATCATGTCACATGTTACTAGGTATGATTGGATTGGTTGCTCAAAGTTCTTTGTCCTGTTACTCATAAATTCTCTGTTTGTTACTCATACACGTTAAAGATATCTCACTTATGTTATGGTATTATCACATTCTTATTCTGTCAAGAGAAATGCATCTCCATTGCTCAAACATATGCTAATTTTGCATGTTGCTTGGCTGCTGGCATGTGATATAAAGCAGCACTGTGCATTTGCCTTCTTAACTATCTTCACTGTTTTTTTTATTTTTATTTTTATTTTTATTTTTTGGCTTATCTATATGCTGGAATTATTCTTCCAGAAATGAGAAAGTAAAGAAGCCAATACTCATTTTCTCTATGTTGTGTAAGAGTGAAAGATTTTAAGTTACACCAACACTCTCGTGCTCCTTTATTTAATAATTTTTTTAATGATGTCCAAARGAACTAACCAAGTGTTATAAGAATTTATGGGAGGGAAAGATACCAATGAAGGAGATTATATAAACTAGACTTTGAATTTAATTCCTTTTTATTGAAAACAATAAAAACATAAAGTCGGATTCCTTCCACTCAACCAACATCATACTTGAACTTGATTGTGTGTTAAAGTCCTAAACACTGAATCCTAGAATTAGCCTTCAAACTTAACAGTTAACAATTTGAAGATGAAAGACTCTAATTTACACAGAAAGTAAATACATCTTACTCACCAAGCTGAAAAAAGGCTATGGAAGGGGGGCATCATTAGAAGGTAATCCCTTCAGTGCAAATTTTCCCCCCCCTCTTGCCACTTGTGATGGAAATACACTATTGTAACACATGAATACCTTGAAAAGCACACATTATATAGGTATCAGTTGTTTGCAAACAGACAAATGTAGCTGCTGTGGTTAGGAAGTTTGAGATGCTTATTGAAGACTCTTTTTGGTCAGGAATTGATAGGTTGATGGAGGATCATCTTGTTGCTTTGGATTTGTAATTGCGAAGGAGGATGGTAACTTGAGTTTTGTGGAAAAGTGGCCATCTCATACCATTTTCTCGTGCTTTTGGCTGGTTTTTTAGATTGTTTATTTGGTTGACTTACTGGTTTAATCATTTAATAGGTCAATTTTGATGTAGTTCTTTCCATAAGCGTCTGTAACAAATACTTGTTGCTTTTCCTATTTCTTACTTCCTTTCTTCACTTATTATTGCAACACTTGGACTTTCATGCTTTCCTTTTTCCCAATACACTAGTTTGATGGTTTAACCTTTAATATCTTTATTTTTGTGTTAAGAAAAATTATGAAGATTAGATATAAATATACTACACATTGAGATAAATTAGTTATGATCTCACATCACCATAATTCTTCCTTGTATATATAATTCTTCAAAGATGGTCAAAGCAAGTTAAGTGAATAATGTAAGAGGTTAACTTTTGCGAATTAATGAACGGAGGAAGTTTTATATTTGGAAATGTGAGGCTCTTGAACATTGAGGATTAATGTACTACATTCTTGATTATTTTCTCGTGCAGGTTCTAATTAGGGCGTTGTCTTCTAATCTTTCTGTTATATGGTGGAAAGGTGCAAAATCTAGTGGGATTTTATTTTTGTAGGGGAGCCTTGATTGTGCTCTGGTATATGAATTGGGTTGGTCATAAGAGATTATGTCACGAGTTGTTTAAAGATATGGATATTTGCCAGTCATTTTAAGGTGCTTTGGTACGAGCCCACTGTCTATTTTTAGAATTAATTTTTTTAAATAAATAAATTTATTTTTAATCTTTTGTGATAGAGTGAATAGTTGATAAGGAATTATGGCTAGTGAGATTCGGGTGTTATGGGATCTTGTTGGGTGTTCTTGATTCATTAATCATTATTCTCTTTCTCCATTTTTTGAGCTTTCAAGCATACAGTGTGATTGTGTGAATAACATAAAAACTTCTTATATTGAAAATAATCTGTCTCTTCCATGACCCTTGCACGCTTTCTGAAACCCCTGCTCATATAAACCTTTAATTAGAGTAAGAGTGTAAGACCTGCTTTTACAATGTTTCAAAGATTATGGAAGAAGGGTATTACTTTGACACTGCTTGATATTACTTGTAGATGTTCAACATGTGGACAAAATTCTGAAGCTTCTTCAAATTTGGAGGACTTTTATGAACTAGAATTGAACATTAAGGGTTTAAAGAGCTTAAATGAAAGTTTAAATGATTACCTTAGCGAGGAAAAACTTGAAGGGGATAATCAATATCACTGTGAATCTTGTGGGACAAGAGTTGATGCTACCCGTAGTATCAAATTGCGCATACTGCCTCCTGTATTGAACTTCCAGCTCAAGCGCTGTGTCTTCCTCCAAAAGGTAATCACATGAACTGTATTTTATTGCTTGATGCTATTTGTTATTCCTCCAAGAGGTAATCACCAAGGAGCTATAAGCTGCGATTATATTATTTTTCATTGTGACATTATCCATTTATTATTTATAATTTGTTCTGCAGTTTTGTTTGCTTATCTTATGATTTTGTTCATTTCTGTCAATTGTTTTACTTGTCTAGACAACAACTAAGAAGAAGATCACTTCTTCATTTTCTTTTCCCGAGGAGCTTGATATGGGACAAAGGCTTGCAGAGCCCTCTGAATCGGCTTTAATTTATGGCCTATCTGCAGTGTTGGTTCACAAGGGAACTGCTGTCAACAGTGGCCATTATGTGGCTCACATCAAGGATGAAAGCAGTGGGCAGTGGTGGGAGTTTGATGATGAACATGTTTCAAATTTGGGTTGTCATCCTTTTGGAGAAGGATCACCGTGTCCTGCCTCTAAGACAGATGGCACATCCGGGGCAGAAGTTAAAAAATCTGTTTCAGATCAGCTTCACAGTAATARTGATCAGTGTGGATCATCTAATGTAAATAGTCATGTGAAGAGTTATTCATCGAGTGATGCATATATGCTGATGTATACTCTAAGACCTAGAAAGGGTAATCAGAATGGGTCGATGGTGTATAACGCTGACAATTGTGCTTCAGTTTCAGCTAACAGTAGTCTATCTCTTCCGGCTCATCTTGCTGATGAAATAAAAACAATTAATGACATGTACCTTGATTTATGTGAAAAATATAGTTCCAGAAAGGAACAGGAGGTGAATACAATCACAGAGCGAAGACAAGAAGTACGGTCTATTCTTTCTGAAGCACCTGTTCGTTCCCTAGAAGAACCTTTTTTCTGGATATCTATGGACTGGCTTCGACAATGGGCTGATAGTGTTACCCCTTCATCGTAAGTGAATTTTTCATTTGCATATGTATAACACTTTTACTGTTTTCTGTTTCTGAATTTTCTTGTGTGCTAACTGCTGACTTTATGAATTGAACTAACTAGCTAAGCATCAAAAGTATCGGACAGGTAAAAGTCTAGCTCCAGCCCTCTTCRAGCTGTAGACTCAATCCTTTGCTGGAACATGTACTCAAATGAAGAGAAATTATATCTTAAGATTTAGGGCTGATTGGCTGAAGCTTATCTTTACATGAAGTGAGGCGGGTGTACTTTGTATTCAATTTAAGGTTCACACAACTCCTACYTGACATGACTGAAATCTATTTGAATTTTTTTAAAGAATGGGTGGTTAAAGAGAAGAGATTTAGGGAGACTGAGCTTTGTCTGGGTAAGAATGCTTACTAACTGATCCATGATTATCAAAACGTGAAGAATGTTTGTACAACATATTCCTCTTTGTTGAAGGCTGTGCATTTTCTATTTAGGGAACATCCTAAGGTCTGTCTTGTTGTCAGTGAGATGAAAGGGGGTCTTGCATAAGTGTGTAGGGCACATATGAAGACTTCAGGATGATCAGCAGGGCAGATTAGAAGTGCCCTTACTGATTGTGGATTTTATTTGGTAAAGATATGCTGACAGTAGTACAAGCTTTTAGTACAAGTTTCATCCTAAGRTCTTCCTTCCTGAGGAAAAAGGCTCTGCTTGAGAAATGGGCTCCAATTTTGATATTAAATAGACCAGTAAAAGATTAGTTACTCTTTGGCTTATTGTCTTATTGATTTGTAATGGAACTCTAACATGATCAGTATATTATGTGCATATTTTTGTTATGTTTTGAAGTAGCACATGGTCACTTCATATTAGATAAAGGATTAAATGGAAACATCTCTATAGACATCGGGGTGATGTTGATGTTAATGAAATTACATTGTTGGTTTAACTGATGAGGGAAAGTTAAGAAATCTGGGACAAGGTGTCTGCTGTCCAGATGTTTGACAAATATTTGTCTTCTTCCTGCCAAATAGGTCAGCAAACTGTCGTGTGCGATAGTTTTCTCAAGCATTGTAAGTGCGATCTAGGACATCTGATTCTGTAAGTTCAAAAACCAATGGGAGTGCCAACTGCCAAGCGCTATGGAAGCTGAAATATATCATCTGTAATAAGATTAGAAGAGGGCATTTAGTTGACTCAACCAAAAGTGCCTTGTAGCTTGTTGACATTCTAGGAAGGAAAACAGTGTGCCAATCAGATACCTCAATCCAAAATTGCTTCATTTAAGATTAGTCTTAGCTAGTCTTTATTTAATGTTCTTAGTCTCTGTTTCTAGGTATATTGTGCGCAGGATCCTGTAATGATAATGACAACTATGATATATTAGGTTCCTTCAGTTTTGATAGCAAGTATCAATCAATCAATCATAGCCGTAGTCCCATAAGTGGGGTCGTCTACATGGACCAAAAGTGATTATTCCCGATATGCATCCACAAAGATCTTTCTCCTCCATTCCCTATGACCGAGAGCCTCATTCTCCTATATATCCAATTGCTTCATATCTTTTCTAACTCCTTTTTCGATCTCCCTCTACCTCGTTTGAAATCTCTTTGATCCCGRTCTTCGCACCGATGCTCCCTAGGGTCTCTCTGTCTTACATATCCATATCAACACAAGCGCAAGTGAAACTATCTTTTTTTTAGGGGGGGGGGGGGGGGGTGAATGTTCACGAATCACGATCAATTGGAGTTTCTAAAAGATCAGGTCTGTCTAAGTTATTGAATAGCAGGACAGAGATTAGAGCTCTAAATCTTAAGGGGGTTAGCTAAGTTGTGGAGTTATAGATATGGGCATTTTTTCTTCCTAAGAAGAAAAATATAGTTCTCATAGGTTTTATGGAGGAGGATGAATGATGGCATGACGCTATTAACAGAAGATGAGTAACTTCTTTAATTTCAATCGTCGAACAGATTGTGGAGAGATAGATTGTAATTTTTTTGTAAGTGTGACTATGATGATGTATAGTTCATTTTTTATTCATCTTAAAGAAACCCTTTTTTTTGACCGGCAAAGATTTGACAGCAATGATTCAATAATTTAGTACTTGCCAGACTATATATTTTTTATTTCTTGAGTTTTATTTTTTTGTTTTTTAATCTCTCTGCTCTATATTTGTTTATTGTTCCTCTAGGTTGTGGCGTCATCATTACAGAGATTATTAGTTACGCCTTTTTGTTTTCTTGAAAACTTTTTTGTTGCATGCAGTGCCATAGACAACACCAATATTCAGTGCACACACGGGAAAGTACCAGTGTCCAGTCTTACTGCCATGAAACGGCTGTCGGCTAATGCTTGGACCTTATTATGTTCCAAGGTATGTTTGTTAGAGTCCTGCCTCCCTAGTATGTGCTCTCTCTCTCTCTCTCTCTCTCTCTCACACACACACACACACACACACACACACACACACACACACACACACACACACACCTTTTTAGCTCATGTGGAATTCTAATTGGTCATATTAGTTCTTTTTGTGCTAGGGTGGAAGTCCTGTAGTTTCTTTATCTATTTGTTTGAATCCCTAGGTTTCCTATTAAGTGTGTAATGAAGTGCTGCTAAAATTTRCCCCCCTCTCCCCTCCTTTGAGGCGAGGTATAATCAAGTGGATTTGGCTTTGAGAATCACACATGTACACATAGTGTGCTGTGGCTTGAATGCTTGATGTATCAATACTAGTGAAAAAGTCCCTTGTATATAGCTAAATAAGAGAAAAATATATCACATTTCTTGATGAAAAATTGCAGATCTGTAGTCAGTCCTCAATCCAAGTAAATTTTGCTGATGTTTATAAGCTGGGGATCAGTTGGGCTATCTTTGGTTAAAGGAATTGGTTGGCTATTGTCTTGGTGCAACTTTCGAGAATTGACATAGCAAACCATAAATAGAATTGCTTGCACACAAATCTTGTTAATTAGACTTTCAATCAGAAATCTACAAATATATTTGTCATTAGAACATCACCCCAAGTTTTACTGTCATGAATAGGAAATGTTCCCCTCAATCAAGCAACTTATATTGCTATCACTCTACTTTATGCGTGATTCTATAGGAACTACCAATGAAGCCTATAGGGCTTAAAGTTATCTATACTTTTTGGTCATATTCTATAGTCAATTTTTAAAAGGTCAGTTGTTGAAGCCATCAGTGCTGGAAATGTCCCCCTTCATATTCTGTGTGTGTGTGCGTGCGCGTGTGCCATTTTGATAAGATCTAGCTGTGTTTGCAGTAGCTTCATTAAGTTTCTCATTTTGACAAAATTGACATATGACAGTACAATGGAGGTCCTTGTCTAGGCAAGGATGAGTATTGCATGGATTGCTTGATTGATTCAGCACGTGCAATTGTTAGTGCTGATAGCTATAGAGATAGAAGGGCATGCATGAAATCAGTTGCTGAAGCTGCACTTGCAGGGAATAATCTTGATGGCAAACTTTACTACATCTCCAAAACATGGTAAGACTTAATCAATTTTTCTGTTATCAATTGCCAAGTATTATTGTTTGTACTTCCTCTGTTTTTTTAAAAAATGCAACAAACTAATATTTCATATCCCACAAAAAATACTAGTTTGTTGTAATTTTTTGAAAATGGAGGAAGCATGCTAATTACATCAGATTGCTTAAACATTTGGTTCAGGTTTGCTTAAACATCTTCACAAAATAATTTTGGGAATGATGTTTTTAACATTTTTTTTAATCATGATGTATTTGTATCATCTGTAATTCCTTTTTTTATTATCTTTGCTGTCACTGTATCTGCTGCATGTGGCTATAAATGCTTAGCTTGCCTTTTCAGTGGTACATCAACTTTAGAATCAGCTTATGTGATTGTCAAAGTTCTGTATATCACATTTTTGCCTTTATAAGATTCTGGCTCRACTTTGCTTCTTCTCGACTACTAGCAATGTAATTAGAGTTTCTATTCATAGGTTACATCAGTGGCTGCGAAGGAAAGCTAGTGATAACCCCTCTGAAGCTGATACAGGGCCTACAGCTTCAATCAGGTGCCCCCATGGGCAACTCATGCCAGAGCAAGCTAATGGCGCTAAACGAGTATTGGTTCCTGAGAGTCTCTGGATATTTTTATCTGAAAATTCAAACTTGGTGAAACCAAATGATCTGTTGGGCTGTTCGACTTTTCCGTCAGATGCAGAGACATGTACTGAATGTTTTATGGAGCTCACTGAAGTGGCTTCATGGGAGGACACTCAGAAGTAATATGGTCTTATTATCTTCTTTTTCGATTTCATTTCATGCTGTTGATTGATGACTGACTCATTGTTCATGCTGCAGAGCAGTCAAGTTGAAACAGCGTCAAAACCATGAAAAATTGGCTCTTGGAAAGGGTTTTCCACTTTCTTCTAATTGCAAGTACTTCTTGTTGCCTTCTTCTTGGCTATCAACATGGAGAAGTTATATAAATACAAGTGGCAAGAATGTTTCTTCAAATGTGGAGCCAGCTCGCCTGGATGACATCATCAGTTCACTTTTATGTCCTACAGTGAGTTTTTCCTTTTTCGTGTTGTGAACATGGCATGAAGAGTGTTTGTCATAAAGCGATGACTAAATAATTTGTGACATTTTTTTAATTAAAACTAGGAAGTGGGGAAGGTAATCAGGATAAGTTATGCTACTTTTCTGCTCGGTGGATTCTGAGCTCTCTGATTAATAGAAATTCTAATGACACAGTGGCCATGTCTTGCTGTAAAATCTGATTAAGTTTTTATTGTGCCTTCTTTTTTTTGGGAAATGCTTTTAACAGCTTCAATTTTTAGTACAAAAGATGGTGTATTCTTGTTGTCTTTGGTTGTGCMTCATGACTTAATTTTTTTTTGGGCTCTCCTTGCACTTTGTGTCCAGCATTCTCGACTACTGGAGAGGCCAATTGACTTGACATGCAAACGTGGGGTTATACTGCAAAAGGTCTCAGTGGTGAGTGCTAATAAAATCGATCACTTGGTGTAATCATGTTGACGAGTAAAATGGATGCAGATGTGTATCTAACTTTGTTCCTTACGACAGTGACATTTACTTCCTATTGTACCATATATACCTTCTTGTTCAAATGTTCAACGAGTGTCATCTCTATTTCTGACTTGTTTTTTTTGGTTTTCAGACAGATGGTCTCATGATAGTCAGTGAAAATGACTGGAAACTCTTCTGTGAAGAGTGGGGTGGCAAAGAAGAAAGAGGCATACAAGCTGAGATTGAATTTAAGAATTCAGCTGAGGGATCTTGRCAAGTGGTGCCAAATGCAGTGGAGCATATGAACGAAGATCAAAACAACGAGCTAGACTCAAGGGAGCCCGTGATAAAGACTTTTCCTGAGGTATTTCCTGAACTTTGGTATATATTTGTAATGCCGTCGCTATTATTGAATTGTCTGTCTAGGTGCCTTCTCTGCTGTAGGCACTGGCAATACTCAGGAAGGTTTCCTCTTATCTTCTAGGATCATATCTCTTCCTGGATTTTTATCTGAGGAATGCAGAAAGTTGGGACTTGGTCAAGCAAAAAACATAATTATGGGAAAGGAGTAAATTATTCTGGTTAGTTGTGGCAGGCATTTTTTAAATTGTGCTGTTTACTCTGAAACTTGTGGACCAACATTAATAGGTGATGCATTTGTTGCTCATTTGGTACTTTGTTGGAAGTTTGCTAAGATAAGTGCCTTTTTAAAGGTTGAACTTCTAATTGCTGTGCAAAGTTGAAGTTATGGGAAAATGGGTTATAACTTAGAAGATTGGTGACTTGGCAGATGGCACAATATACATGTGTGTTGTTTACCAATGATGAGAGTATTAATATAAACAAATTGCTTGCTTGTTTCTTGTCTGATTTTAACTGTTATTTACCTTTTTATTTCAAGATATGTGAAGAATGCATCGGAGAAAGAGAAAGCTGTGAGTTAATGCGAAAGCTTAACTATAGTAATGAGGACATCTGCGTTTGCTTTGTACGTGGCAAAGAACCTCCAAAATCAATTTTAGAAGCTTCTGCAACTAATGTTGAGGCAGATCGTCGGACCTCTAAGCGGTCTCGGAAGACCCCCTTTGGAAATTCCAAGAATTTGAAAGTTTCAGGTTCTATGACAATTTATCAGTTAAAGATGATGATCTGGGAATCTTTTGGGGTAAGTTGCATCTTTTGTGATTTTACTTTGTCATGTTCAGTAAAAAGATATCTTTGTTTATCAGATCCCCCTGTCATGCTCAACATATATCTTATGTGTTCATAGCGTAAGCTTTTCTTCTTAGGGTTCAAGAAATATAACACAGAGAGGGTATTYGTTTTATGACTGTTCATATTCTTTCTTTCGTGCACCTTGTAAGCTGTGACAAGAAATATTGCTGGAACCCCATGTCTTAGCAATACACCAAGAAAAAACACAACACAAAATTACAAAGAAAGCTCAACCTTTCCATTTTCTTTGGTAGGACTAAGTGACTAACCAATATTTGGCTAATTTTCCTTCAGATCTAAGTAGATAAGAAATGTATTCCTAATAAATGCTAAGGGGAAAGGCTACCTTTTTCTATACTTGGGAGTTGGGATTGGAGACAAACAACCATCTGAATGGAATGAACAAAGTGAAGCACCTCAATCATAGATGAATCCTTCTCCAAAATATGATCCTCCATAAGAACCTAAGGACACTACATTCACACATGCTTTTTAGATTTTTGATCAATAGATTACAACCAAGAACGTCCCCCAATCGTTTGGCAGAATCAATGCAAAATCCCCCTCATTAAGAATAATTAAGATTCCAAAGTAAAGAGTACCTAAGTTGTAGCTAAGGAAGGTATATAACAGAAACTCGATGGCTAGCCTTTGGAGCAACTTTCACCTACTGCTGCCAAGGCTTTTTTCTTTGCCTGGAGACCTTTTGAGCCCCGAGCCAAGTATTTTGCTATCTTTGTTTTACGTTTTACGTTTTGCTATCTTCACCAAATTCTTACATTTATGCTAAAGACCATTTCTCCAATAATAAAGGGATATGAGTGTGCTCTCTTAAGCTGGTTGTTTCTTGCGGATCTGGGTATGAAAATGGTTTTTGAGAATTGGAGATGATAAGCTGAAACCAGATAGCTCAGTTGCCTTCTTTTGCTCAAAGATAAGGTTGCTTTTGTACCCAGTTGCCAAGTTTTGCTCAAAGATGAGGTTGCTTTTGTACTGCTTGAAAATTTTTCATTTTTTTTATAATAAAAATAAAAAATTACTAAGGAACAAAGGGGGACTGAGGGAGGGTCTTCTCTTCTTTCTTTTATGGTATCCTTTCAGAATAAGACAACTTGATTATTGTTGTTTTCAGTACTTAACATTATTGATAAGAAATGTTCCAGGAACGCATGAAGCTGTTGTGTGTTGTTATTATGTGCATAATGTAACTATGATATTTTCTTGGAGGCTAGCTATGTAGAGTTAGGTAGCCTAGAGTTGAATTTGACTGAGGTCTGATGAATCTGTGTAGTGCTGTTATTAWGTGCAGAAACTGCAGAATGTCTCTATGACTTTTTCTTTGGAGGGTGTGCTTTGATCCTAGTTGCTGATAATATTAAATGAAATCTGTGTACTGAAGCTGTAATAATTTTTTTCCCCTCCAAGTGTCATGTCTGGTGTGGCCTTTTGCCCCATTCTTTGTTGGGTGTAAATCAATCAAGCAATTCTGTAAATCAATGCAATGGAGATGCTGGACTGTGAAGCTTTGGTTAAGTGTGAGGCGTTAAAGAGAGCTTTTAGATGCACTGAAAGAAAGACTAAGTGGTTATAGTTGTGACAGTTCTTTCTCTGTGGCTTTTATGTTTTGTGTGTGACTTTTGGCTTATATACATATACTGATAAGTAGGAATTTTATCTGCAGGTGGTTAAAGAAAACCAGGTACTTCATAAAGGACCTAAGGTGATTGAAGGGGAATGTGATACTCTGGCTGATTTCAATATATTCCCTGGGGATTTGCTGTGGGTGACTGATTCAGAAATTCATGAGTATCGTGACATAGCTGGTAATAGCATATGCTTGATTATTGATCTGTAGTCCAACGTTATTTTTTATTTTTATTTAATTTTTTAGCTAACTATCTTCTTTATTTTCTCTACATTGCATGAAAGTTACAGATTTGCAATGTTATTGCTTTCTTTGATGATTTGTGTTATAGCCTTATAGGAAGAAGTTAATGTCAACCCTTTTATCCCCCTTTTTGAGCAACTTCAATGTGTGTGAATAGAGTGGGAAAGTTAGTTTGGGGGTAATTGCAGTATAATGCACACGCGAAACAATGCAGAAAATTTTGCTGTTTTCTACATTCTACCAACTACTACCCTTGCTGAARCTTTATGGACTCAGATTATCCTTGAAAATTCTATTTAATCAGTCTCCCATGATAAGAGAAAGGGTATGTCTGATGGTATTAATACCTTCAGAAACATCCAAATCCACAATTCTTGTCTCTTTCCACTCTTATATGAAAAYCTTAGATCACAAAGCAGGTGAAAGATTAACTMGTGCGTACTACGAGACCATACAAGTTAATATTCCCTTGTGTGCATACTTTTACTTTACTTTACTTTATTTTTTTTATTTTTGACGAGATGCATACTTTTACTTAGTATGTAGACAGGTAGCATTTTTTTTTTTTGGGTTTCTTGACAGAGGTTACATGGTTTGGTAAAAGATCCATTGAACCCCTCTTATACTTAGGGGTCATTTATTGATATCATATAAGTATGGAGTTAGGACTATCTATAAAATTTTACCAAGGCTAAAATACAATTTGTACAAAAGCCAGAGATTCTAATCCTTGAAGATAATCCAGTAAGTGGTGACTTTTGAGAGAAAGGTTGGTGATTGAAGATGTGAATTCCATGCCGGAGATGATTATTGCTTTGTTGAGTTAGAGGTTGCCTGTCCTTTGTAGAAAGTGTGAGAGTGGGTCGGGATTTTTTGTTGAGTGAATTTGGTGACTTATTCAAGATAGTGGGCTTATGTTTGCATATGGTGCACTATTTTCTCCCAAAAGAAGTCTTCCACGCCAATTTCTTTTATCTTTTAGTTCTCAATTTGAAATGATTTTTGCAGTTTTAAAAACGCTTCTATGCATTTTGACTGGCATGTCAGAGGTTTCACATGTCAACAACTGTTTTATTTACCCAGTTTATTTTCCTGTGCATCCAAGGGTGGTTGTTCAACATATCATTTTTGAGCTGCTTATGTTGCATGCACTTTCTCCATCTCCATCTTAATCTATTGTTTYRCTTATGTTCTCATCATTGCAGTTTTTGCAATGATACATTTCTATTACTTGGTGTGTTTTAACATCAAATAAAGTTCTTGAGATTCTTACGGGGATCTCGGTTTTGTATTCATTATATCCTATTGTGTAGATACACCTTTTGGAAACCTGCATATCGTCTGAACTTTTTGAATTTCAGATGAACTTGCCGAGCAGAAGTTTGATGTACGACAAGCTGAGGAAGGATTTCGTGGATCGCTGTTGACATCCAGTACCACCTCACAACTGGTCTAAAGACTCTAAACATTGGCTTGTTCCTTTTTTTAATCTGCCTCTAAATCCATATTTTCTMTAGTCATTATATCCGGAGCATGTCCTGCTATGACTTTTCAAGGTGAGGAACCTGCTGCTTATTCCATTGTTGTCGTTTGCTTGTCAATGCTTAAACTTCAAGTGTTTCTTGCTAACATTAGTTGTTTAGTTCTTATATCTGAATCCCGTATTCCTACGTGCACTCAATTTTTTTTTTCTAAATTTTATTTTTTAAAAAATCATTAATAAACAAAACATGAGTAAAAATTCTGAAAAAGGAAATGAGAACAGTATGGAATCTAGGGATTCAGGGGAATATTAAATTAGAAATCATGAAAATTTAATGTATAATTTGTTTTGGGATTTTCTACAGGGTACCCTGTGATTTTTCATTTTCCACGAAATACCCCTATTTTTTTTGCCTTCTATATTTTACCCCTAAATTTTACTAATCTTACACAAGGTAACCTTAATGATTATTTTTAACAAAACTAGAGTTAACTTTATTAAAAAAAAACAAAAAACAAATTTTAAAAAAACCAGCCACCCACCCCCACCCCCACTCCACCTTTCCCTCACCCACACTCACTCCACCACCCCCCTTCGACCACCACTCTCCACCGGACCCACCCCCAGTCGCCAAACCACCCTCGCAAGCACAGGGTCTCAGACTCTCAGTGCACCGACCCCAGCCCCACTCCACTGCCAGCCCCACTCGCGCGCGACCCCCATCAATTTTATACCCATAAATTAATGCAAAAGCGAAATTCAATTCGAAAATTAACTTAGGGCTTTGATTGAGGTTGATTTGAATTGCAAAACCATGTTTTAATTGTGTTTTTTATTTAGGATTAAAGAGTTTTCCCAATTTCAAACCGTAGAATTGCAAACCCTAGAATTTTTCCCAWTTTCATTTAATTGTTAGATTGTGAAATTGGTTCGGCCAATTGGTTCGCGAGGGTGGTTCGAGTGGGTGGAGGTTCGCCGGTGCTGTGGAGGTGGTGAGAGGAGTGCGTGCGTTTGTGTGCGTGGTGAGGGATGAGGTGGTTCGCGACTCACATGCAAGGGTGGTGGGAGGAGTGGGTGGTCTTGGTGGCGTTGGTGGTGGATGGGAGCAGTGGTGGTGTGGGGACGGCTTGGTGGTAGGGGTGGGGGATGGCGTTGGGGTTTTTTTTTTGTTTTTTAAAAATTGAACTTAACCATACATGGTTAAGTTTAACCATCAAGGTTAACTTGTGGAAGGTTATCAAAATTCAAGGGTATCATATAGAAGCCAAAAAAAAAGGGGTATTTCGTGGAAAATGGAAAATCCTAGGGGTACACCGTAGAAAATCCCATTTGTTTTTAAATACCGAAAGGGCTTTGTTTACACCTTTTAAATGCAGTTCAAAGCAACGTTACATTTTTACCTCATGCTTTGTAAACAAACTAACAAATTATCTAAAATTGCTAATTCATCTGACGCCCTAATGAATCTAATATCTAATACTGCAATTGGTTATCTGCTAACGGTTTATAGGGGCTTTGTGGATGGTTCTTTGTTTGCAAACGATAAATTGATGATCTGTGTAGCTAAGTATAAAATCTGTGGAGAGAGTATAATCATCTCAAGACTCCAGAGTGCAAAGTATAATCTTGTTAGAAGTCATGGGCAAAAGTTGTATTCTAATCTTGTTAGAAGTCATGGGCAAGTTGTATTCTATGTGCAACTTGCTGTCATAATTTCTGAATGGGTTTTTTCAACTTCTATTCAGAAATCTTTGCTAATGTTTATCCCTTTATTTTTGTTGGTGCAGGGGGCTTAGCATTTGGGGAATCTCTAGTTCATTGGATTTTTTGGGAGAAATTTTCCCCACTTGCGATAGGGGAACAAGGTGAATATGCCGGCTGTTTTGCAATATATGAGAAGAGAGGGCGAGGGGATCAATTTTGTCGTCAAAGAATCTCCTTTGATCCGGGTTTGTAATTATGAGTGTGGATATTTCATTGTATTATGTGTGTTCCTCCATTAGTTGTTGAGGGGAGTTGTATAATAATATTAATACTGTAGAAGTTTTATGTATAAATGATGTTGGAGTTTTGCTGCACCCGTTGATCAATGAAGAGGCCTTGTCTTCTCTACATATTTTTGATTCCAAGTTCATCCGAAAGGATTTTCTTTCGTTATTAAAATAATTTATGGTTGAATTCTCCCGGGCTAGCCCCTTTTACCTAGATTTCTAGTATGCATAAGTTTGCGATTGTATTTTTTCCCCTCCGGGAAGAAGATCGATGGGGGAACTTCAGTGATTGTTTCATGACTACTTGATGCAAGTTAGGGTGATGCTAATTGATAAGAGTGTTTGCTTTCGCGAGTAATGGGTGCTACACTCAGCTAGGGTTGGGAATTACTGACCCTARCCGTTTACCGAACTTAAAACCGACCTGAAATAAGCGGGTTTGAYTTTGGATTTTTGACCCGTTTAATTAAACGGGTTGKCCTGATTTTACCGTTTAAGTAAACAGGTTAGGTTAAYGTCAGAATTCTCAACTCGAAAAAAAGCCTAAACRCATTTAATTAAACGGGTCATTTCAGATCAGGTCAACCCGACCCGACCCAAAATAATCCATTTATTTTTAGGGTTTCAGCCTTTCATGTTGTTATTGGGCCAAATATGAATTAGCAGCCCAAATAAAACAAAAAAAGCCAAAAACCCTAAAAAATGCTCAAAGCCGTTGTGAAACCTAATCAGCTAATATCTCTCTCTATTACACTCATCTCACTCACTGCCCTTTTTTTTTCACTCACAGCCGTTTCACTTTCAATTCCCCCCCTTTTTTTCCAGATTTCTCTCTCTTACCATCTCAATTCTCAAATCATATTTCCATCTTCCTTTAATCATCTTTCTTTCTCCAGAATTTGCGATTTTGTTCAATCTACAACTAAGGTATGTCTTGCAATTTTGTTCGATTTGTTTTTATTTGTTTTTTTTTAAAAAAAATTTGCTGATGTTGTTCGATTCTTGGGGTAATTTTGCTGATAAAATCATAAATCGGTTGAAATGACAATTGTTCGAAACTAAATTCTATAATGTTGCAATAAATGAGTTGAAAATCTTGAAATGATAATTGTTGTTTTAGATATTTGCATCGGCATCTTGCTTTTTTTTTTTTGCAATAATTCTGAAATTATTCGACATTGCATCCTGACTTATGAATTATCTGTTGAAATAATAATTATTGTTTTAGATCTATGATATTTTTTTCTATTCGAAATGATAAATGATCCTGACTTATCATTCGACATTCTGTTTTTTTTCAAGATCTATGATATTTGCATAAATTCAGAATTAACATTCGCACTTTTAAATATCATTTCTGACTTATGCATTTTTTTTCAATTTTTTTACAGTGATGGAACAAGACATGTCTCTCCTGACCCAATAGACTTGATTCTGGAGAGGAGGAGGTGAATGATTCACAAAAGGATGAAAATGTTGATGCACTAAGGGCGTCAAGGGGACCTCACAAGCCTATCTTGGTTGGTAAGAATTTTAAAACGCCAACGTCGTCTTACTTCTGCTGTGTGGGCTCATTTTGATTTTCTTGATGAACTTGATCAAAATGGGAATTTGAGATGTAAGTGTAAGAAGTGTGGACAAACTGTTAATGTGATAGTAAATGGGAACAGGTAATTTGAAACGCCATGGTAAAAATTGTAGGAAGAGGACCTTCGGAAGAACCAGCCAAACCGATCGGTTCAGAAGTTCAAACCGATCGGTTCACTTTCAAACCGATCGGTTCACTTCAAAGATCGTTTGCGATCCGGTTGGGCCTGCAAATTTTGGCTGTTTTGGCTTTAATGAGGATGACACTTTTGTAATTAAGCAGCTCTTTTAATTTAAAAAATAACAAGAGTATTTAGAGGAGAAATCCTAATTTGTAATTCATTTTGAGATTATTTTTGAAACTCAATTACTTATTGTGGAACCCTACTTTGGCTATTGAATACAATTAGTTCATTCATTCATCAATAACAATCGCTTCTTTGGTAATGATTTCATCATTTAATTCGTTTTATTATTGCTTTTAATTTATTTACGCTTTTTTATCTTTTCCCCAATCGCAATTAGCATGTTTAATATGAATATGAGTGAGTAGTCTAATTTCTAAGGCGATCGGCAAATCTATAGCAATATGATTGATTGTAATTAGCTTTGATTCGATTCATGACTTGGCTTTTAATCAATTTCCTATTAGATTGTTTCTTCATGTTAATCAATTTCGTAGGGCCAGCTTAATTGCTTAATCTAATTAGTCACAAGTCTCTAGATCTAGCGATTGAGACTTAGAACAAGATCAACATCAATAGGTAGAACGAGACTATCCTAGGTCGAGAGATACGGTGAGGAGTAGTCTCTATGGTTCAATCGATTCGAGAGAACTTTGACCCTGTTTTGATTATGCCTTGTTATGAATTGTTGATGCCAATTTACTGTTAATTCTACTATAGTGAACTATAGCCCTAGATTCGTAAATTATATAGTTTAATCTTCCTTGTTAATCGTTTTCATTAGTATTAATTAGTCACAATCACAGTCCAAATTATCTTTGTTAGTTTAGATGGCTTTGATTAGTTAGTTAGTAGTAGTTGCTTCCTTGTGGATATGATCCTGTTACCACTAGCTGCAGGTTAGTTTTAATAGGTATTTTTGATAGGCACGCAACAAGCCTGTCACACTAAGCCACGTGTCAGTTCTAGAGTAGTTACAAGAATCCAACATGGCACGAGGTGTCAAGCCACGTGTCAAGAGTCAAGTGGTTCTGAACTATATTACTATGATCGGAATTTGGACACAACTCCATAAATCAAACCGCTTAAGCAAGCAAAACAGAATGCGTCTACGCTTAAGATGGTGACAAGTGTCACACATCCAAGCCCTAAAGGTACAAGGCAAAAGCCTAGACATACCCCTTGGGAGGCCTCACTATTTGACACAATTTTCATACACTTGGAGGCATTACTCATACTTAAGCAAGTATAGACGTTTCTCTCTCTAACTTCTCTCTACATTCAATTGCATTTATTACTTTCCTCCTTCCTTTACTTACTTAGGCATCGGAGGGGGAGATAATCCAAAAAGGATTATTCTTCCTTCTTGCAGGTGCTAAGGAGCCCGGGAAGCGAAGAGGTGCCAACCATCTCCAAGTTCCAATCCGGAGATACAGTAAGGAGTAGTTATGGTTCATTGACTTCGAGAGAACTTTGACCCTGTTTTGATTATCGCTTGTTATCGAATTGTTGATGCCAATTACCGTTATGTACTCGCTATAGTGAACTATAGCCTAGATTCGTAAATTATATAGTTTTAATCTTCCTTGTTAATCGTTTTCATAGTATTAATTAGTCCACAATTGCACAGTCAAATTATCTTTTTGTTAGTTTAGATGCTTGATCTAATTAGTCAGTAGTAGTTGCTTCCTTGGGATCACGATCGCTGTTACCACTAGCTGCAGGTTAGTTTTAATAGGTATTTTTGATAGGCACGCGACAAGCCTATCAAATTTTGGCGCCGTTGCCGAGGAAGCGGCTTAATTATTGATTAATTGTTTGACTCCTGAACTATTCTTTTTGTAATTGTCTTGAAGAACGTTTCGTTGTTTTTCAGTGGCAATACTCACAGATCGTCTGGGCAGTTTGCTTTTGTGTATGCGCAGGACTTCCCCGAACTGGGAGTTTGATTCCTTACGACCCAGAAGTGGAGCGGTACGTATCATGAGCAGAAGAACTCCGCAAGGCAATTGGGATTTTCTTGATTCTTCCATCTCTCGTCAGTTTTTTGAATCCTTTATACGAAACTGATTTAGGGAAGGGGAATCACATTCAGTGAGGCAACGAAGTAAGTCCCTCTGATTCTGAAGAAATGGCTCAAGAACGATCTCTTCATGGACTACTCTTAGCTTGGTCGGAATGAAATTTCCGACACGCCCGAACATGCCTACTCTAGAGGCTGCTAACTTTGAATCACAGCCTGCGCTGTTGAACATGCAATTGAGCCGCAAATCAAATTTGGAGGAAATGCAACTGAAGATCCGAATTTACATATCTCTAATTTCCTCCAATACTGTGGGCACTATTGAAGTGCTGGAGTTGAGTTGATCAGCTTCCGTGTTATGTTGTTCCTTTCTCCTTGCGGGACAGGGCTCGATTATGGCTGGGAACAGTCTTGATGCGGCGGCTCTTATGCATCATGGGATGCACTCTCTCTGGCGTTCTTTAAAAGTATATCCTCCAGAAAAGACTGCACAAACGAGGAGTCAAATCACCAACTTAAAGCAGGAGTTGATGAAACTCTGCTGAGGCTTGGGAGCGCTATAAAGGCTACATCGTGTCTGTCCTCATCATGATCTAGAAAATGGCTCTTGGTTCAGACTCTATAACGGTTTGAACAGTCAATGCTGGAATGGACTGATTGAGGAGATGGCTAATCATAATGCTCATATGGCAATCCTCGGGTTGTGACGAAGAACGACGGGCAAGCATGAGGTCGATCAGATTACTCTATTGGCAGCTCAGATCATAAGCCATCAGTCAAAGTTGGATGGCACTCAATATGAATCGAGTCAGCTTCAGTTGCAACTCATTTCAGGGCCGAGTGAGATGTACTGGTGATATCTGTGGGGGGAATAGGACATCTATCTGGTGGGTGTCAATCTCCTATGGAGTACGTATGCGCGTTTCAGAGTCGTCCCAACAATTCATACTCAACACATACAATGAAGGCATGAGGAAGTCATCTGTATCTGTCCTACAAGAGTTAAAACAATGTGTTGAATCCCCAACCATTTTCAAGCAGCCGCATAAACAACAATCGTATCAGCCTCGTTTATAGCCCCGTCATCAGAAGCGGCAGTATACGAGTATAAAAAAAAACATAAACCAGCAGCTAACAGCCACGCGCAGGCCCAAGTAACTAATCCCAGCATAGCTCGAGTTGAAAACATGATTATTCAGATGCAGAAGGATCAGGCAAGCTTCTATGCTGCAGTTCCAAACGCAAGTCCAACGAGATATTATCCTTAGTTACTCATAATAAGCAGTTGGATACTCAAGTGGCGCAATGGCTGCATTAACTGTGGGCAGAGGCAGCAGGGTGCCCTTCGTCTGTCGCAACCACAACAACCGAGAAGGAAGTGTCAAATGCGATCACCCTTTCGAGTGGCACTAGCTATCGTAAG
>SNQN01003733.1:37709-48667 GCA_008642245.1 Bassia scoparia | reverse complement strand
CTCGTATCGTACTCCACAATGTCCACATCCTTTCAAATTTTCGTAGCAAATCAAACGTAAGGAGGAACGTGAGACAACTAGTTATGGAGTAGTAAATCAAACGTAAAGAGGAACTCACAATGCAACACTGTCTATCAGCCCTCATAACGCAATGTAAGGTAGTTCTCAAATCTCACAATCAATGTTGTTGCTTTTTAYAGCTCTTCATGCAGTATAACTCTATACAAAGTCATTAGCTCATCTCTCTACTAAAAGAGACAATTTTTAAAAAAATAAAATAAAATATTTTGTTAGTTTTAAATTAGACAACTAAATTGTATAGTACTATCGATTAAACTAAATTTTTTAAATTTGTTCAGATGCAAAAAAAAAGGAAAATTTTGTCTACATTTATTTATTTGTGAGGGTAGTAAAAAAAATTGCATCATACTCCACATACTTTACATATTTATTGAAAGTTTATTTGTATAAAAAAAAATATAATTGGTACATTCGATAAACATAGAGAAAATAGCACTCCGTAGTTTGGACTTCTTTAAAAGGGGAGATTATCACATGTATTCCTGAATTTTCGCGTTATTTCCAAAATATTCCTCACATTTCCGACCATATTTCCAAAAGATCTAATCAACTGATCAGTTATTTCTCACTTTCAAAAGATATGAGATATGTACGTTTAGGAATATGGTCATAGGATTGTATTAATAAAACTAGATAATACCCGAGCAAATGCTCCTCTTTTTTTTAAAAAAAAATTAGTATTTTAACCCGGACAATACTTCGGGTTAACACTTGTTTTAATACATAAATAACATTCAAATTTAATTTCTCATGATTAAACTACAAATTATTATTCATCAAAAAACTTACAAATTATTTCTAACAACAAAAACATACAAGTTATTTAAAAAAATTCAAATATACTTACAATGTATACATACAAGTCATGCTTTCATACATTTGATAACATTATAAATAATATAAAACATAAAGAAAAAGTAATGTTTATCTAAAAAATTACTTCCTCCGTTTTTTTAGTTTCTTCAGTTTGACTATTCCACTATTCATAAGAAGCAATTTGACCAAATTTTGTGCTTTACACGTAATGAAAAATATTGTCAAATGAGATCTCGTTAGATTCGTCTCGTTAAATAATATATTAATATCTAGTTTTTTTTTATCATTTTCATTAATCGTAATTATAGTTATTAACGGACAAAGTTGTGTCTCGGCAACTGTGTTTTGTTGAATGGGGCATCTAAAAAAATGGAGGAAGTAAATAAAACAAAATCAATAATATATTTTGTATATATTCTGGAGGAGAAAAACAATACGATGAAAAGAAATTGAAAGAATTGTTTTATCTACTTTGTAGTAAAAAAAATAGTTAAGGTTGTTTTTATTCGAAAAAAATAATTAAAGAAATCTTTTAAAACTCAATAAAAAAAACTTATAAAACAAAAAAATCTTTTAATAGCAAAGAAGTGAAAAAAAGATTTTCTTAAAAAGTAAAGAGAAAAAATAAAAATATAAAACTGACACATGTCACAAATGTATCTAAATGAAACCACAAGTTATTAAGTTAAATATAGGACATAACGAAATAACAAGTAATATACATCAATAAACTTATTTTTTATAAATGTAGTTATTCATAATAATATTCATTTATTTGTTATAAAAATATAGGATTATGTGTGATTACCGAACTAAAAAATGTTTAAAATTTTTAAATCCAAAGTACATATTATTAACCGTTAATTAAATTTTTCTTATAATTTTTTATGCAATAATAAATAAAAATAAATATAATTATAATATAAGAGTGAGGATGAGGGAACTGTTTGAGGGAGGATGAAAATATGAAGGGCTGTGCGGTGAGTATTATAATATCGTTATTAATTAATGTAAGTCGAAATTGAGATATCACCGAGGTTATACTTCGCGCCTGGGAAATGACCAAAAATAAAAAATAAAAAAAAAAAAAAAAAAAAAACAATTGATTTTTCTCAATCACATCTAAGTAACTCTACAGAAATTAAAGACTGTAATTCTGTATCCGAGTTATACTGAAGAATCTACAAGATTGCAGCAAAGTAACTACTGTAATACTTATCAAACATCTCCAAATTCTCCTAATTTAACTTTCCTTAATACTACAAAGAGAACACATTCTTCAACGATCATATTTTATTATAACTGGTGTTACACAAAGCTACTTAGTCGTGTACAACTAACTTTCCGAAGTAAAATGATGTGATCAGCTCTCATATCGCCAGAAAGCGTTCTTTCACGTTTAGAGCTTCAGCCAACACACGCATGATTAAATATGTTGATAACAAAAAATCTCTTCTACAACATAATTTTTTAAAGTTGAGTCAGCTCACAAATTTCATAACATCGACTATCCAACAGATTAACTAAAACAAAATCTAGGTATCCAATAAGTTTTTAAAAGAATAAACAATGCACTGGAAACATATCGTTTTTTCCTGAAATTAATGACCTGACTCTCATATGAATTTGCTAACCTATTCCTCCTATGGCTTCATCTTAGCCATCTCCTAACCAACGGAAAAATGCCAAAGAGTAAAATAACATGTAACAATACCTGTTGATGTCAGTATCAGCTTCCTGTTGGAGGGGAACTCATCAACACATGTCCAGGTGAGATCACAATTCGCACATTAGTACTTCCTGTCGGCAATGAAAATAATTGACAAATCATCTTGTCTTTCACATTGTTTCCTATGGTTTCATAGTAGGGGGGATCCAACCAGTCCCCGCTGTCAAATTTTGTCGATGACCTTCCTACGCACGAACATTTATTAAATGTATGAATCAGTGTAGTAGCACAGTATACCAACATATAAAACTCGCAAAGTAAGAAAACAAGACGTACTCAAACAGAGGGTGTCACAACATATGCATATGATAGTTCCGGGTTTTTGTATTCAAGTATTCCCTGGTTTAGGTAAAAATCATGTTGTAAATATGGCCAAAAAAAAAAGCGTGGCATTGCATATTCAAAGCACAATACAGGAATCGTAAGCATGGAAGCAACATAATGCTTTTTTAGGTTCTTTTAGATTTAAACTTTTAGAAAAGGGTTGCTCCGCATCCAAAAAAGGGGTTTTCCGTATCCCTCATTGGTTAAGTTATGTGGCAAGTGTTGTTAAATATACAGACATATGGAGAGCTTAAGTTTTTTTACATAGAAACTACCCTGTAAAAGAACCCTTTCAAGTGCCTTTGTTGACGACATATTAGACACTGCTCTGGTGTAGGTCGCTTGTTTTCCAGTTCTTCTTCGGTGTAAGAAGAATAAGTCTGAACTGGCCCCTAACTAAGAACCCAAAAATTGAACATTTTAAATCAGAAACCCAATGAATATAATATGATCTGTAGCTCAAATGAGAAAAATTGAAGAGAGGTCGGGAAGGAAGAGTAAGAGGATCCATTTTTCCTTGTTCAGTCATGGTTATCATGAAATGTGGGAGGTTGAATTGAAGATCATCTTCCCTTCTCAATAAATAACCTAAAATCCTTCAAGAGTTACGATTTTTAAGAATCACTGCCACTCACTCCACCCTACTCCTTTTCCTACTTTTCCCTTTCCCTTCCCATATGATTGCAACCAAGAACACAATGGAGTTTATACATCAAACTAGGGTAGTCATGTACAGTGTTATAAGTACTGCATATTCCATAGTTCACTGGAAGTCTGCAATAATTGGAGGCTACAAAAGTACAAAAGGAATAAAATACATGCACCTGAAATAGTACTAATGGCATTTGATTGACCAAGTTTAGTTCTAATGCCGCTAACCGTTATAGACTGTCGCTGTTAGCTCTAAATCATGCTGCTAAACAATTGACACAGCTTCCATTATTATGCATACCATGCTATAACAATCCTTAATTGTACATGATACATGATGTTCTCAAAGGCTAGATAGCAAATATTACACTATGGTCTTGCCATGCTGATCAACCATCTGCAATTAATTCAAAAACAAATTCCTTTGAATCGAAATCGGTTCGTTCACCTAGAATTCAAATGCAAACTCCTACCAGGAACTTTGAAAAGTATTCAAAATATCTATTCTCACAATTCTTAACTTGTAACTACCATACTTAATTAGCTTTACGATATACTAGAAAAACTAAAGAATTATCCATGATAACGATCTAAGGTTAACAATTAACGATTATTTAGCGATCCCGGTATACAAACTAACACTAGATATAACTATCCTTTTAGAGTTTAGGCTAACAAATAGCTTACATAGCAATACACTATTGCACACAAACCGATCTTCGTCGAACGGACAAGCGCTCGCGAAGGACTATCGAAGAAGGAAACCTCAGGCAATCTAACTTGCTATAAGTCCTCTACATCTAATCCAATTCCTACACCACACAATTCCTCCAACATACCAACAAGGCAACTGTTCATAAAACTAAGTGCAAGTTACAATTGACAAACAGAAACATTCGTAGCATTCACCTATATCACAAGTCTATAATTACCTCCCCATCCATAAAATGATAAATTCCAATCACATTTCTTTCTAATGAGACATGTCTAAAAGTAAATTGCAAGAACCCAACTTTCCATATCAAACAACCATAAAATTAAACTTCAGAAACACATGCTAATTCTAATCCATTGAGCACTTCCAAACAAAATAATAGAGAAATTCAGGCCAATAATAATCAAAATTATAAAAATGACATGAAAAATATCAGAAAAGGTAAATTAATTACTGCAGAAACAAAATCAAATGGATAAAAGAAAAATTGAGGGGAAAAGATTCAAAACTTGAATACTGTCTGGTTAGGAGAAGATAGCAGAAGAACCCATTGCAATGAATTGATAATCTTTTGGGGTGAATATTCCAAACTAGTAGCTAAAAATAGCTGAATTTTTGGGTGAGAATCTGAATGGGGTTTTGAAAGATAAAAGTGATTAATGCTTAACACTACTCAACTATTTGATGCCATTTGTGTTTGATGACCTTTTATCAAAGAAACAAACTAGTCAAATTATATTAATTATGTTTAAAATTTTATTTCTTTGAGAAAAATTATAAATTTAAGGGCAACAAAAAGAGAGAATTGATTCAATGTGCCGTGGGTGCAAAATCTGAAGAGTAAAGACTCTCTTTTAGGCCACTAGTTTTTGTTTTTTTTTGTTTTTTAATTTGAAGTGAAAGGTGTGATTAGGGTGTTAACTGACCTGAGCGAGCAGAGCTTTGGCATTTTGAGCTTGCTTAGTCTGACGAATATCCTCTGAGCCTCGAGCCGAGCCTCGAGCTTTTTCGAGCCTTAAATTTGTCAAGTTTTTCAAAATTACAATTATAGCTATATTTGGAATTCGAAAACTATAGTAAATAATGACTTCTAGAACATATCAAAGTGTAATAGTTTATAATTCCTAATTTTTGTTAAATTATCAATATAATAACTACTAATTTTATAATTATTAAGTTAAATAATAAAGATAAATAATATTCGAGCCTGTTCTGCTAGCGTCGAGTCCCGAGCTTAGAATGAGGCTCGCTCGAGCTAACTTCGAGCCGAGCTCCGAGCAGCGCTCGCTCGTTAACACCCTAGGTGTGATCTGTCATGTTTGATGACACTTGTGTTAAACATTGCTACGTCTAGGAACATCATCTGTTTTGAAAGTTCTTGAGGCGCCTAGCACCAATCAGGGCAACCCCAACTAACCAAACCTCCTACTTACTTCTCTTTGCTAAATTTGAATTGGTTTTTGCCTTTTTAAAGGTCCTCCTTGCTGGCTAATGTTTGTTAGTGTTTAAATGAGTTTTAGGTTGCTTTCATTTGATTTGGAGTGATTTTGGACTCATTTCAAGCACTATACGAAGCATGGAGGGTAGTGAGGAGCTAGGAGTGGAGCTACCGAAATATGATCTTGCAAAAGCAATGATTTTGATAATATGCTCACTCTTTTTGGTCATGAAGTCACATTTTCTATGTCGGATTGGTGTATTCTAGATTGCATTGGAAACTAGACTTCGAGAGCTTCGATACAATAGGTTCACAATGCTTAATTTGAACCACCAAACTCGAGTTATGAGTGAAACTGCCTCGATTTCCACCTTCATATGATCGAATTCGCTTACGATTCGATCGGTATCAGCCTCGTTGGTCGGGTTTTACATATCTCTTTTGGACTGTTATTTAGCAGGAATATTAATGTAATTTTCAGCAGCTCATTATCTTAGGAAATATCAAGAGTATTTAAAGGGAGAAATCCTAATGTGGTAAACTACCTTTTATATTATTAGATGAATCAGAATCAAATTACGTATCTCTCAACCCTAATTTATTAATCAATTTGCAATTCAATAAATTCATCACGATCGTTCATCTCATTCTCTTCGTACTTTTGGTTTTGGTAATTCATTTACCATTCCCTTTATCTCTCTATTATTGATTTTATTTATTTATGTTTGGAAATTCTATATGTGGCATCGATTTTTCGTAATCAACGTGGTGACAACTATATTTTACACATATGCTATGTCATCGACGTTTGAAAATTCCACGAATAGCCGTCGAGTTTTATTTCTTCTACATTGACAAACCTAAACTAATCTAATACTTAAAACCATTACCCACTCACCCCACCAAGCCACTAACTATCCACCCTGCCAGCTCATAGCTCAAAGCAATCCTCCGCTACCAGACCGAACCACCTAGTGCATCTTCACTGTCATCTCTCCTCACACCACTGCATTGTCTCTCTCTCATCCCTCACCTACCAACACTATACAACAGCAGGCACCAACAACCAAACCCACGCACGCACACCTTCACGATACCCAAACGCGAGCATACCAACATAGAAACTTTGACCAAAATGCGAGCTCACGACATGAAACGCGCCGCCACCAAGCACCAACCAAAGACCGCGCCGCCACCAAGGCACCAACCATAAGTCGCGCCAGCGCACGACCTCGAGCCTCCCCAGATTTCCCCATTTTGATTTTCCCCAATTCAAGTTTTTAATTTAGGGTTTTACAATTAGAGCAAAGGGGAATTGTTCACTGTATGATGGGGGGAGGAGCTAACTGCGATCGTGCGGTTGGAGGAGAGTGGTATCGGTGCAGTGGTTGGTGGGGAGAGTTGTTGCAGTGCGGTGGTGAAAGTTAGGAAGATTGCGCGTGCGAGGTGGGTGATGGAGATTGCGGTTGTGGTGTAGTTGGGGGAAGGTGGTGTTGTGCGAGTAGGTGGCGGCAAAGTTGGGGGCTGCTGGTTGGTGCTGTGGTGGTGCAGACTGGGTGGTAGGTGTGAAATGGCAAGCTTTGAATTGGGTGCGTGGTTGTGGATAAGTGGGTTAAATGGGTACGGTTCGCTTAGGTTGTCACAATGTAGATAAAATAACTCGATGGTCAATAAGCGTGAAACTTTGCAAAACTCTTAGAATGCCATAACGTAAATGTAAAAACCTTTGTATGTCACCAACGTTAGATTGCGAAAAAATTCGATGGCACAACACACCATAGAATTTTCCCTTATGTTTTTAATTATTTTTCCCCAATCTTCATTATTATGTTTAATTCAATATTGGTAGTTTAATTTCTAGGGCGATTGGTGATGCTATAGCAATATGATTGGCATGAATTTGGCTTGATTCATTCTTGACTTGCAATAATCAAATTCCTATTAGATTGTTTCTTCAATGTAATCAATTTCGTAAGGACCGATCTTATTTGCTTAATTTGATTAGTCACAATTCAATTCCTAGATTCTACCGATTGAGACTTTAACACAAGAACTACGTAATAGAATTGGAACGAGACTAGTCCTAATGGTCAAGAGATACGATAGGTATGTAGTTCTATGGTTCAATTCAATTCGAGAGAACTTGACCCTATTTTGATTGTGCTTGTATGAATTGTTGATAGCCCGAATTGTGCTAATTAGCTGCTTATAGTGAACCATCCTAGATTCTTTAGCCCATTAATCTCATTTTCATTAGTCTTAGCTAATATCAAAACTTCAATCAATGACCTTTACTAGTTTAGATGCTTCTAAATTCAATGATCAACCTACTGTTGCGCTTCTTCTGGTTTGACCCTCATTGACTACTTAGTACATATTGGTGTTCTTAGGTTATCTTTGATGGGTACGGAATAAGCATATCAGTTAAATATTTCCTTTTTAATTTGTTTTTTCTATATTTAGTTTAATTTTTTTTTCAAAAAAAAGGGCAAGAATATATTTCTTTTATTGTTGTTTTTAGATGTATGATGTTATAATAGTTGTTAAATATTATCCATTTTTAATTTTTTATGCTTTATATTTAACTGTTAAAAAAAATTGGATTAAGATATATTCTTTTCATTATTGTTTTAGATTTAGCATTATTATTAAGTGTTAGATATTTCCATTTTATTTACTTATATTTCAGTTATTTAATATATTTTTTATTTTTTTGGATAAAGATATTTTTTTTTATTTACTTTTTTATATTTATTATTTTAAAAAATTTTAATGATATAGCTTGGGGCAGAAGAGGTAGTGCAAAATTTATCGTATCAATTTGTATGTTGCATGGAGGTTGTTACTCTTAGTAGATTACATTAGATATTTACCATTCCAAACAAAATAAGCAACAATATTATAGATGATTTAATGTGTAATTAAATCGACAAATTCTAAAATTTTGAGTTGGGTAAAAAGTCATATTCCAATGTTTATGCCTATTAAACTGAATACAGTTAGTTTACTCCTCTTTACGTTTTTTTTAAAAAAAAATAAGAAAATGTATTTTTTAAATTGGATTTTTTGAGGAAGGGTATTTAGAAGGGTTATTTTGAAAGGAAGTTATGGGATGAAGGTTAACAGTAGTTTTTAAAGTTGCAAATTTTATAAATAGATTATACTTTTCGCTTTGAAATGCATATCTTCTCGTTAAAAAATACTGATAATAAAAGGCAAAAGGTTAACGAGCTAACCTCCCGGGCGTTTTGATAGAGACACTAAAAGTGAAAATCTTAAATAATAATAAACATTAATACACCGATTGACATACATTCTAAAAGTATAGCTATTTTAGAAAATATATTATTTCTTATCTCAACGCTCAGGCACCCGTTAGCAAATAATAAGAAATTCCCAGATACCCTGTAGTTAGGCCTAATTAGTCTGTACCATGACCCTGGGCTCCCTGAATTTTTTTCACTGCCCTCACGGCCCTCAGTACCTTGAGTCGAACTTAGTGCCTGCACATGTATTACTTAAACTAACAGTGTTCAGAAATATGTCGGCATCGACCTGAAATTCCATGTCTTCCCTCTAGCTGTTCGTAAATTCCCTTTGCAATTCTCTTTTGTTTGTACCCTATTATAAAGTAACTTCTCCTTTACTCACTTAAATAATTGTATGAATTGTTGTTAATGCTGAGATTTAATCAATTTCTATTGTCCTTTATAATTCGTTCAACTTCACTTGAATTCAACCAACAAATATCTAGAATTTTCATACAAATTTCATTTTGAATCAATCCACAACAATCCAATTAAAACCGCCAATATTCCAAACCTCTTAAAAAGCCTCAATCCCTCAGATCATCACCTCGCCAACAAGCCGCGTATGGCAAGCGCGCAACGACCGCTCAGAGGCCTCACGAATGTAGGGTCCTCAAATAACTTAAAATAGTTATATTTGTTGGAAATACAATGCTGAACAATCAATGTGGAGCATGGTGGTTTGAGTAATACATTCCACGACAATAAATACTGGTTCTGATTCCGCGTTCATTCCTTGCTTGCAAACTTGCTTAATTCGCTTTGTACTTATGACTTATTGGGACCTTTTCGCCCTTTAAACTTAAATAATGAGTGTTCATGGGTTGTTATTGAAAAAAATCAAATTAATATCAAAGTTGTGTTTGAATATTTTTGTATTCTTGTCATTAATAAAGTAAGATTTTTTAAAAATGTGATTAGGGGCCTAACATCTATCAATTTGAACATCGGCCTCTAATATCTTACCGCCCTGCCGCAACACACCTGAACTATCGCGATCCAACTGCGAACAACCTATACGATGACAATTAAACCCCCAAACTACTTAGCGTCGGCAGACGAAAAAAGGAAGAGAGTGTGGGATGTAACGCAAAAAAGTTTGAGCTCGTTGTGACAATCGTGAGGCTGACTGAGTGAGTGGGCAGTGGCTCGCAATTGGAGAGGGGAGGAAGGCTGCGGAGAGAGTGAGTTGTATCAATTAACAACAATTCCATCTCTTCTATTTCTATTGTAAATCATATTCTCCCTTGTAAATTTCAAGAGCGATCGAAATCCTGTGCTGGACGTGAGAGCCGCTGAGTGCGAGGAGGTCCCTCCGTGGGCGACGTCGGTGTTGTGAGGTGCGGCGATAAGGGCGGTGAGGTGGAATTTGGGCGAAAGTTGGTTGATGATGGTTTGGTTTTGGAAGAGGGGAAAAGAGGAGAAGATCTAGGGAAAGTAAAGAATAACGCGTGATTTTTTTAATGTCGTATAGTAATGGTATGTCAGACATAGTTAATTGAGACCTCAAAAGCTGTACCTGAGCAGTAAAAAAAATTCGTGATATTAGAGCTTTTTAGCCTATACTACAGGTATCTCGGAAATTTTCATAAGAAGGGAAATATTGTACTCATAAGATTTAATCCAAACATCAAGTTTATCCTATCTATAAAAAAACGATGCAAGTCAACCCACAAAATCTGGTCATTACCGCCCAATTACAATTAGTCAGAGTTCGAGTTGAGATCATTAGCAAAACAAATCACTCATCGAACAATAATCTTTTCATTCGAACATCCAAAAAAACGTGTCATTCCTCCTCGTCAAAGTCACCCCAATTCCAAGACATCTCCCCTCAAAAACACCCACCTTCAATCAAACCAAACCCCAACTCAATTCAATCCACCCCAAATTTCC
>SNQN01003733.1:4821-37684 GCA_008642245.1 Bassia scoparia | reverse complement strand
TATATGTTATTAGATATGCTGTCTTCAGCCATAAATGGCTGTGAGTTATCTTCTATCTTAATCTCAATGCTTCTTCACCCAAAAATGGTTAGATCAGAGTACRCCAATCTCAGGACATTGRCAAGCCAGGAAAACTAGTATTAATAGAAACCATAAATAATACCATTAATTATTCGAAAATTTCAAATAGTACCTCTAAGTTTAAGTGATTTCCAAATGATACTACTTTTCTAAAATTGTTCAAATAATATCATAGTGTTTATGAGTAATTCCAAATTATATAACATTCTGATCTTAAAAACAATGGCACCATTTGAATACAAATGGTACCATTGTATTTAGGAGATAATAATGTCAATTTTATAAAAAGTGATACGGAGTATCATTTAGAAATTACCAAATTAAAATTTAATGGTGTCATTTGAAATCCCCCATAATTATTTAATATGTACAGAAATATTTCTTAATAAGTAAATATCCAAGAGTTGTACATACCCAAAATCATTGGTCCCTACGAAATTAAAAAGTACTTCCTCCATTTTTTTAAAAAATTGTAATAAGGAACAAACTAAATTTTTATAGGGAAATTCTAAGCTATACACATGTGGTATAGCCTTTTCTAAGCTGTCCCTATGCTTTTGAGACTTTCTCAACTATACCCATGAACTACCAATCATTAATCAACTATACCTTAACTCAACTCTTATAATTAACTTTTACAAAAAAAAAAAAAGTCAAAAAAACAACTCAATTCCTTAACAACAATCCACCCACACCCCACCCACACACCACCCACCTGTAACTACTGCCGCACAACCACGCCATCACCACCACTAACCCCACCACAACCACACAGTCACACCGCACAACCACACACAACCACAACCACACAACCGTGAACACCCACCCTCACTCACTTCAATCCTCCAAACGAACAACCACCCTCACGTCTACTTCAAATTCTTTCACACTCCCAGCGAACACCCACTGCACAACCGCAAACATCCACTCTCACTCACTCCGTGTAATTCAAATTGGTTCGAATTTTATAATTCGTGCAGGGTTGAGTTTGTAATTGCAATCGTGCAGGGTTGAGTTTGTAATTCGTGAATTTTGTAATTCGAGTTCGAAGGGGGGTTGAGTTTTGAGGGTGGTTGAGGGCGATGCGGCGAGATGATTAAGGGCGGTGCGGCGAGATGGTGCACTTAGGGGTGAATGGGTTCATAGGGGTTAGGGTTTGTGTGGTAACTGAGTTCATGAGGCTATGCTCATGTGGTTGTTGGGTTCGTGTGGTGGGTGGGTTGATGGTTGCACTGGGAGGGGGTTCATTCGGTGGGTTAGGGTGAGGTCGGTGGTGACATTGAGGTGGTTGTGAGGGAGGAGGGAGGGCTTTGGATTTTTTAATTTTTTGTTTTAATTTCTATTTTAAATTTAACTAAGGTTAGTTTTTTTAACTAGGGGAGGGTATAGTTGATTAATGATTGGTAGTTCATGGGTATAGTTGAGATAGTCTCAAAAGCATAGGTACAACATAGAAAATGCTATACCACATGTGTATAGCTTAGAATTTCCCATTTTTATATCTCATACGGAGTACAAAAAACATTTTGTTACAAGGGATTGTGAGTGAGGCAGTGGCGCTCAACAACGCTCCGACTAGGCGACTAGTGACATAAGATAGCCAAAGAACGACACAGCCAATGCCAGGAGATCGAACTTGTGTAGCAACCAAGATTGTTCTAACCAACATTTTCGTATGTCGGAAACCAACTCTCCGTGGTCATTGCTACTGGCTTAAACATGAGTGTGTATTTTGCTAGGGGAGTCACCAATGTGTTGTATATAGCTAGTTAGCTACTTGTGAGGCTAGTATTGTTTTTAATGTGATTTGCGAGCTTACTTCGGGTCCGAACATGAAGTATCCTAACATTGCCATGGCACCAAGTGTGCAACTTATTTTGTTTCGTGAAAGAGAATAATAAATTTGTTTTTTTCAACTTATATTTTTTCTTATCTTTATTTTATTTTTCTAAAAATAAGTAAACAAAAAAGTTAAATATAATAGACTCAAAGTTATATTTTGGTTTAGTTTCCTTTTTGTGGGAATTAGGGTTTGTTTCCRTTTTGTGGGAACTAGATTTCGTTGTTCCTTTAATTTTGTTGTCGTTGGAAGACCTACTTTGTTGATGGCAATTTTTGTGGCGTTGAATAGGACTTCAAATCCTCTCGTACAATTAGTTAAATCAAGTATTATTCAATACAATAACTATCAGAGATCGCAAGGGCCCCTTGTAAAAGGCAATAGAGAACAACGATTCATGAGATGACCGTATTTTTCAATGTCAAATCTTACATGCGATTATAGTTCTATTGAATTAGAATTATTATTATTATTAGGTTCAATTTTGATTGCATTTACTCCCTCCGTTCCACTAAATTCATGTCATAATGAATAATGAGAACTATTCATTAATAGTGAAAATCTTTTAAATTCTCGTTAATATGTAAGAATAATAAATATAGTCAAGTGCTCTCTTGTTAGATCGTATTAACAAATAGTTTATTAAATCTAATTTTTAAAAAAATTTAAATTTTTACTATGTATAATTAAAGATATTTCATTTATAAATTGTGCATTGCAAACGTGTAAATTAGAAGCGGCAGGAATTTAGTAGAATAGAGGGAGTATTACTTTTAATCTATGTTATATATGTAGTATGATTTGCTATTAATGAATTAATTTTTTTTCCAAAAAGTTACTCCGTATTATTTGGACCTTAAAAAAATTTCCACCGGTTTAATTTCCATTATGTCCCTTCCGTACGACATACTTAATGCTTTTTTGGCTCACCTTTCGCTGTATTTTAATTAATGAGATTAGCCCCACAGATGATGTTTGCAACTTTGCATCAACATCTGATCTAATCCTGACGAATCAAAGCACAACTCGGTTTCTATAACGGGGCGTTTAGCATGTGGGAATGAGAATTCGGAGAATATAAAGTGAGAGTGGGAATGAGAATTAGAAGATGAGAATTCGTAAAATAATTTCAATCCTTTGTTTGGCATGTTAGTGGGAGTAAAATTAAAAATTTTGAAATCTCATGTTTGGTATGTGGGAATAAAGTAGGGATTAAATTGAAAAATTTACCAATTTACCCTCTCATAAGTGAGTTAAGGTATAATATCAATTAATAGGGAGGGATATTTTAGTCTTTTCAACAAAATAATCTCATTCCCACCATTTTATTACCTACCCCCCTAGGTAATAAATCACGGGGAATAACAGCCAAATATTCTCATTCTCATTCCCATTTTCAAATTTAATTCCCACCTACCAAACATTAGATTATAGAAATTTGGGATTAATAATCTCATTCCCTCCCCATAATCCCTCATACCAAATGCCCCGTAAGTCTTAGTCACATGACAGCCTCTCATTTATTAGCCAAGCACATATTGACTAATCACCATTTGTATGATAACTAGTCTTCCTTGCCCGGCATTGCAGAGGGTTGTACTTTTAATTATCCAAAGTAAAAATAAATTAATTACTTTCTACGTTTTTTAATATTTTGTGTAATTTCCTAATTTTGACGATTTTTAATATTTTATGCATTGTGTTTTATTTCGTTTTGATAAACTTTCTCTTCAATCTAATTTTGCTTTTTAACCCCATCTTGTCTTACTTTCTCCACTTTCCCCTAACTTTTCTCTTTTTAATACACTTTCTCTCCGATCTATTTCTACATTTTAATACATTATTCCTCATTTTTTTTTACAAATAGTAAAACATTAGAAATCAGAGAGATCTGAATATGAAATTTTAATTTATTCATATATTCATAGTTCGGATTTTGTGATACTTTGTGACTTCATATATGGTGGTTGGCATGTAAAATACAACTTACAAAAAAAATAATAGAGAAGCAATTAAAAATATTGATAATAGAAAACCTAATAACAATGATAAAATATTGAGTTAGTATATACGTTAAAGTTGCAAACAAAAAATACAAAATAGTGCACAAAAATTGAAATGTAATTCGTTGAATTGTAATGGTGAAATTTGACATTTCAACAAACATTAGATTCTTTTTTTTTGGTGAAAAAAACGAACATTATATTCTAATAGTATATATATATGCATGTCCAACTTAACAATAATATAACTCAACCTATGACACTTTGTGTCAATATTACGCTCTTGATTCAAATGCTTGAAATCACACATCTATTAAAAAGATGAAAAAAGAACATACATAATATATTAGGATCAAGTTAAGGGGAAAAAATATTCATACCTACTCTCTCCGTAACGCAATAAAAGCAACAATTGATTTTTCGCGCATTTTGAAGAAGAAATTTAACATAGTCAACAAGTAAATTAATCAAAATAATTTTAACACAATAAACTTATAATCTTATTCTTCACATGCATTGTTAAAATTATTTTGACTGTTTACATAGTTAAATCTCTTTCTAAAAATACGTAAAAAGTCAATTATTGCTTTTATTGCGTTACAGAGAGTATAATTTGAAGTAAGATAACATATAAATAAAACATTTAAGACCTAAATGACAAATGAATAGATTAAGGATAACTGAAAAGGTGATAACATGAATAGTCATAACATGAGTATTATTAAGAGCATGAAAGGAGTACTCACCATCAATGATAGCTAAATAGATTAAAGAAAATCAACAATCGCTATATGAATGTTATAAAACTTGAACGGATGGAACAAAACACATGACATGTGTTGAAAAAAGGATGTGACAAGTATTGCGTTCATGTTACACACTTTAAGTCCAATTTTTTCATAAAGGATGACACTTGTTAATTTTAACTCCCTTATTATATATTAGACTAGATATAGATTGGCGGAGTACTATGGAAGTAATGAGAAGTGATAAACCTAGCGCAGCTAGGGATGTAGTGTATAGCACTTTTGTAATTTTTGGTTACTATTCAAGTATTGTTTGGTATTGATGGGGTACTTGGGGCACTGTTCATCCACTATTCATCAATAAAAACAAAAACAAATTTTCATTCAATCCTAACAGGCTAATATTGTCTGGAAATATATTAACATTGTCTTATGAGTTTGCAACATTTTCCAACTATATGCCAAACATTGTCTCAACGCAACCTAACATTGTCCGCCAATCTTTGTTGTGTTGACCAAAATTTAACCCGCGCTATATCCTTAGCTGCGATTGCTTTCTACTTCCTCTGGAATTAATTGATCAACCATCATGCCACCTCATATATGACACTCTTCCCTTCGTTTTTTATTAACCATCATGCCACCTCATATATGATACTTTTCCTTTTTTTTTTTTATTAATTGTTCCAATTTCTAATTTGTGATATTTTCAAAACCTTGAGGCCACGGTGTAGAATTAGGTGGTTAGGAGAGAGAAAGATGGTGGTTGGGTGGTTTGGGGAAGTGGGTTAGCTCGTTAGGAGTTGTTTAACATTGGGTCATGTCACCACGTACAAATTTAAAAGTTGGAGGCCACGGTGTGGAATTCGGAAAACCTCGAGGCCACGGTGTAGAATTAAAAGACTTAGGTTGCCACCGTATGAATTTTAGCAAAACTCGATGCTACCATATAAAATTTCCCTTAATTATTTGATAAATAGTTTTACTCTTAGCTTCTTTGCTATATAAGGGAAGCGGAGGCAACAATATCCCCTATAATTTTACTATCTTACCCTTAGAGAATAAATTTCAGAAAAAAAAACCTTTGAAAGTTGAGGTCTGCTCCAACCTAGATTGAAGTGTTTGTTTTGATTGGAGGTATATAAAGTGAAGAAGTGTTGCACAAATCATATCCTTGGGAGGTAGTATTTTCCCTCTTGATTATATATATATATAAGTAATTTCGGTTTGCCCAAACAATAAGTACTTAATTATATCATGATTGAACGAGAATGAAACTATATTTTACTTCAAGGAGTGTTGCCCAAAAGCTCGCTTCTGCTATACTAGAGTTAGCAAAATTGCACTGCTTATTGTCCTATTATTAGATAATGTAAGATGCGATAACATTTTTGTTTGGTTGTACTTAATTAAATTGTAACGTATTTATTATGTATGGTGTTATAATAGTTCTAAACTTTGTACTCATAAATAAATTTTAATGTATTTATGTATGATATTAATTGTTAAAGGTTTTAATTAGTTTCATGTGCATGTAATAATGGCACACTGCGAGAAGTTGGGTAGCGCAGTTGGGGAGCTCCCCACTTTCCTTGTCCTTGACCAAGGATCGATTCTCACCCCCAGCATTATGTTGGGGATTTCCCCTTTCCCTTCACTGAACTAGTACCTGAGATCAGTTCAAGGAGCCGATTATGTACCTTATCGAATAAAAAAAAAAATAACTAAAAAATAATGGCACAACTGCACCCCCACCATATAAGGTTATACCACAATAAGACATTACAACATTTATAAAGTAACGATAGCATAATTAAGGCCATAAGCCAAATAATAAGGGTTCTCATCTTTAAAGTTCAATTTAATCGTCGTTTTTGAATATTGAAACATCGGTCTTACTTTTCCAAATTACCCATCTAACATCCTATATTACAAAATTTTCCCATTGCATAAAAATAGACGACAAAAAAAATGAATAAAATCAATAATAAATTTGGATGTGCAATATTCGACAAGCTGAACACTTTGTTTTTTTTGGTTAATAAGCGAAATTTTATTAAGCTCAAAACACCACCAACAACAACCCTAAAAGGTCTACAACCAGAAACTACAAACAGAGATTAAGAAAATAGTTTCTCAATCCAACACCTATCTCCTGAGCCTAAAGCACTACCAGAAATCACATTTAATCTATGCTTGATTACATTCTTAATTTCATTACAAACGGAAGAAATAGTAGGTGCATAGAGGTCCCAGAAGGCCTGATTCCTAACTCTCCAAAGAGAGTACAGAACAGCAGCAAGGGTAGCTTGAATGATATGTTTCTTAATTTTAAAGCCCTTCATTCTCCTCTTAATCCAGCTAAACAGGTGCGAGATACTTTTCCATCTGAACTCAATCCCAAGCCACGTACTTATATCCTGCCAAACACTGATGCTAAAGGGGCAATGCAACAGATGATGGTCTTGAGATTCACTCTCAGCCATACAAATACWACATAAATCATCATTGCATACCTGGAATTTATACAATCGAGCTTTAACCTGCAATCTGTTAAGGGCAATCAACCAAGTCACAAATCTGTGCTTAGGCAAACTAAGTCGATTCCAAACAAAATTTTCCCAAGCCACCTTAGTATCTTGATTCTTGTAAGCTTTTGCGATGGAGAAATGCTTGCCTTGTCCAGGCTGCCATAGATTAGAGCGAATGTTGTTCAAAAAATCCTTGGCAGAGCAAATCAATTTCCAAACCCAGCTAGCTGAACAAGGTGGCTTATAAGTCCACCAATTGTGGTTCTTCACATAAACCTGATGCACCCATCTCACCCATAGATTATCCTTCTTTTCAGCTATGTTTCACACAATCTTCCCCACTGCTAGGATGTTCCATAAACTCAAATCTCGAATACCAAGTCCACCATGCTTCTTCAGAGTAGTCACATTACCCCATTTCATAAGCTGAACACTTAAAAACATATAGTATAGCTTTCTATTTCTCGTAAATCAAAAGAAACATAGTTTTATATTTACACTATTCCTATTCGAAAATTTGATTGCCAAATAACTCGGGACAACGCCCGATCGAGCTTGGAAACTAGTTTGATTCAAATTTCTATCCATATTATATTTTCAATTAAGATTCATACTTAAATTTTAATAAAGGTAATTTTATATGGTAATTAGAATTATAATCATGTAGAGTAGTATTACTCCAAGTGTTTGCTATTCTATGAAGGCATCAATTTGAACAATTGATCTGATAAAGTTATGATCTTTGATGAGAAATTGATATGTGTATTATGTGATCAACAATGGCACAAAGTCCTATAGTCCTATATATACACAACTACCTTAGCTAACCTAGCAAAACCTAGTATACAGCTATAGAAAAGGAAAAGAAAGTTGGTGGGCGATTAACCTAGGATCACACACCCTGGACCACTATGCAGTACAAGTAAATGGCTGTACATAATAATGAAATAGTAAATAAAAGCAAAGGCCCTTATGCTATATTTGGATAACAATGGATGAGAGAAAGTGAGGGGAGAGAGAAAGGAGGAAGGGAAGGGAAGAGAAAGGAAGGGGGAATATGTGGTCCATTTTTCCTCCAAATCTCTCCAAATTTGGAGGAATTAAACTTATTAAAAAGGGAGGGAAAATGGATCCCTCCCTCTCCCTCCCTTTCCCTCCTTCAAATCTTTATTCAAACAAAGGAAATTGTCCTCCTCCCCTTTCTCTCCCCTTCCTTTCCTTCCATTTCTTGTTACCAAACATAAGGTTAGTGTAATGAGCCTTCCTTTCTACACTCCCCCTGAAACTGGAAGTGGGGAGAAGGAAGAACTCCCAGTTTGGCTAATAGGTCTTGATGTTGTGTAATAAGCAACCCTTTGGTGAGGATGTCAGCTAGCTGCTGCTTAGAAGGCACATACACAGTTTTGATTACACCATTGCTCACTTGATCTCTCACATAATGGTAATTAATCTCCACATGTTTAGTCCTTTCATGATGGACTAGGTTCACTATAATATAAAGTGCAGCCTGATTGTCACATTTAAAGGACATAGGCTATAGACATTGAAGACCTAAGTCTTTAGAAGATGAGTGAGCCATGATACTTCACAAGTAGCAAGAGCCATTGCTCTATATTCTGCCTCTACGGTAGATCTTGCTACCACTGACTGCTTTTTAATCTTTCAAGACACCAGAGTGTCACCAAGGAGAATGCAATATCCTGTGGTAGACTTTCTGGACAATGGGCAGCTGGCCTAGTCACTTCTGCTTAAGTAGTCAACAAGGCACTAGATGTAGCTGTCAGTAGGATTCCCTGCTCAGGACTGCTTGCAAGTTATTTTAAAATTCTTTTTGCACCTTGCATATGGATTGAAGTAGGTTTCTGCATAAATTGGTGGGAAATTGTTGAGGTTCTGAAGATCATCCTCCCACAAATAACTCAACTTTGTGTAGTATTCACTTAATTATGGGCATACCATTTTGCTTAGTCTCATACATGGCTTTGTTAAGCCTGTACTTATTGGCTCCATTATTTACAGTGAATCTCCTCTCAAGATTCGTCCAAATATCCCTAGTAGTATTGAGATGTATCACTGAACTCTTAATGTTCTCATTCATGGCTCCGTGTAGCCAAGAAATCACTGAATTATTGCAGTTATCCTACAACTCTTGCTTCTTAGCATCCTGTGAGTCTCTTTTCACATTGCCTATGATAAATCCCAGCTTTCTCCTTGATGCTAATGCAATTTCCATTCTCCTCTTCCAAACTCTATAGTTGTTGACGTCCTACAGCTTCACTGATGGTGAGACATAGAGGTTGCTCTGATCTCACTCGGATGCATGTACAAGGGACTAGTCACATCTATGACAGTGTTGCTGGTTTCTTTTTCAGTCATCTTGGGTAGCAGTTCTGCTCTTCTCTTCCTTCTTTCCAGATTGATACACAAAGACAATGCTTGATAAAGCTAATAGCTTGACAATGGTTGTTTCAACAACTTGGCTCTGTAACTATGTAGAGTAGTATTATTCTAAGTGTTTGTTGTTCTATGAAGGCAACAATTTGAATAGTTGATAAAGTTATGATCTTTGATGAGAAATTGATATGTGCATTATGTGATCAAGAACGGCACAAAGGCCTACACTCCTATATATACACAACTACCTCAGCTAACCTAGGAAAACCTAGTATACAGTTGTACACAAAGACAAGAAAGTTGGTGGGCGATCAACCTAGGATCACACACCCTGGACCACTGTGCAGTACAAGTAAATGACTGTACATAGTAATGAAATAGTAAATAAAAGCAAAGGCCCTTAGTGTAATGGGCTTTCCTTTCAAATCAAAATATAAAATATCAATTAATTAATTATAAGACATCATATGTAATTTATCAATATAGTGCACATTAATTGTATATCATACAATTTTCATTAAGGACTACTTATATAGGGTAGTAATTTTAGGTGAATTATTTATGAAATGTTTGGCTATTTGTTTTCCTGAGATGACACTGAGTCCAAGACATAAATTAATACTACTCTTTTGTACTTTTATGGAARAACGGACATGTGATCTACTGTATTAAAATGAAGTGACAATGCAAGAAAAGCCTCCAATCCCTTAATTGTGAATTTATGTGACTTTTAAAACAAATGTGACTTCCTCATGCGTTCTTTTTTTTTTGGGTGTAATCTAGGGGCAAACCCCAAACAAAACAAGGAAAAAAAACAAGAAAGAAAAAGCTAACAAAAAACTAACCAAAACTAAAAAAAACTACCAAAACAACTAATCAACTAATATCATCTACATGCCGAGGAATAGCAAGACCGCCCAAATCCTCCAATAAAATAACACGAAGATTCGCCGAAATCACCTCCAAAATCAATAATTTCTGCTCCAATTAAGAGAATACCATGGTTAGCTAACCAATCTGCAGCTTGATTAGCTTCCACGTAGCAGTGTTGAAGCCTAACCTCCTACACAGTACACAAGATGAGAGATTTACACTTACGAATTAAATGTAAATAAGGAGAGTTAGGTGGAGTAGGCTCCACTAACAACTTAACAACCACTTGTGAATCAATATGGACCTTGACCCAACGATGACCTCCATTCCAAGCCACAGCCAAGCCTCTTAAGACACAGCTAGGAGTTCAGCTCTAGCTTCCTCATGCATTTTACAGTAGCTAAAATCACCAATAAAAAAAACTGCAGTGCACTTCAACTCACCTAGAAAAAACTACCATAAAACTACTACAACCAGTACTCCATAAAAATTAATTTCTTAAAAATCATATCCAAATATTTATATATCAGTTATATCTTACTTATTTTACCTTTAAGTCTTAACACCTCTATTTTATTTTATTTTTGGAACGCCTTCAATTTTTAAATATAGAATAATTCAACAATATAAAATATTTATCTCTTGAACGATACTGAATTATTCCAATTTTTTTTATTAATAAAGTTATAAAGTACATAGTATTTGTATATTATTTTTAATACCCGACGACATACTCTAGTCTAGCTATTTAATTATAATATCCTCCTCCTAATATACTCTAGCCTATACTAGTCTATTGTTATAGAGTATATATTAAAATATCGATATTGCTAACGGACGCTCCGGGCGTTAAATAAGTTATAAATATATTTCCTAAAATGGCATTAAACATGGAATGTATGCCAAATTCACACGTCAATCGGTGTAATTAATGTTTATATTCATTTAATATTTCCACTTTTGGTTATCTTATCTGACGCCATAGGGGCGCTTGTTAGCTTTTGCCTTAAAATATACTATAGGAAATAATATAATAGGGCGGAAATTGTATTAGAATACTTGAAAAAGACATGCATGTTGAATAGATTCAACAAGCAATAACTTCGAAGTTCAAAATAAAATTACAATAAGATTATAATTGTTGTAGCACGTTTCCGCTTGGCAAGCTACAATATTTCCTCTGCTTCATGGTTCAGAGATGGGTGGAGGCTTCCCGTCTACGCTACTTCAAGAGAGCTGACCTTGGATTGGAACTTGTCGTTGGCTTGGCACTTCAAGTTCCTCTCGACGCCTTAGCACCTGCAAGAAGGAGAATAATCCTTTTCGGATTATCTCCCCTCCGATGCCTAAGTAAGTAAAGGAAGGAGGAAAGTAATAAATGCTAATGAATGTAGAGAGAAGTTAGAGAGATAAGTTCTATACTTGCTTAAGTATGAATTTGTGCTCTCAAAATGTGTGKAAGATTGTGTGGAAAATGGTGCCTCTCAAGGGGTATTTATAGGCTTTTGCCTTACCCCTTGAGGGCTTGGATGGGTGACACTTGTCACCATCCTATGCATCGTTTTACCTGTTTGCTTGCTTAAGCTGTTTCTCTTACGGTATTTAACCGGTTTTCGGTTAAATGTATACAGATCATCTGCTACTCAACTCGTGACATGTGTCACGTAGTAAGGTGCCATGTTGGATTTATACGACCACGCAAAACGCGACACGTGGCTTCATGTGCCACATCATTTGCCCCTCAAACACTCCCAATACGCTTGTATTGGGAGGGTTTGATAGAAATCCTCATGTTCGAAATTGGATACGATAACTTCCCTCGATTTTTGTACCTATCTCTTCCAATGAGGGTCTCCTCGATTTTCGTGCCTTACACTGGAGACACTCACTCCTCGATTTTCGTGCACTGCTCTTGACAAATAATCAGGTAGGTTTCCAGTCCTCGAAATTTGTGCCATGATTTGGGTAGTTTCCCATTTCTTGGGATTTGAGCCATATTCTGAGTAGAGTCCATTCCTCGAGAATTGAACCAAATTCAGGCCTCTATTTGTAAACTCGACTCCTTGGAAGTCAAACCAACGATTCTAATTGTGGTTTGGATCCAATCAGAAGTCTGGGCATTGATTTGCTTCGATTTGGGTTTTAAACCAGGCCCAAGGCATTTGGGCCCTCTTATGCTTCTTATTTCGGATTCCTGCTCAAACTTTTGGATTTCAAATTTGAAATCCAAGCCCATCAAACCCTAATTTTTCCTATAAATAGGGGGTAGGGAGGAGAGAGAAAAGGTTGGTGAAGTTATTWATTTCTGAAATTACTCTCTCCTCTCTCTAGAATCCCTTAGGAATTTCTCTCTCTTCTTCGGCTGATATTGAAGCTTCGAGGTTCGCAGTTGAGGTTCGCTGATCTAAGGCTTTTAGATTCTTCTTCGACTTCATACTTCTTCGACATCAACCCCTTCGYTTCGCCGATACAAGGTATAGTTTTTCCTTCGAAGTTTTATTTTTTCTCATTCTTTTTTACAAAGTAATAAAAATGGCTTCGTCTTCGTCATCGAGCCCTAATAAGTCGGATGTTGGGGGCTTCGGGGAGCCCAGGCCAACATCTCTAGGATCTATTGAGACCCAGGGTTCTTCGATTCCCCAATATCGTCCATGRGAACCTTCTCTGAATAAATACCCATCCAATACTTCTCTCCTTGTGCAGGATTTTAACATGCCAAGGGTGAAACAGACTGCTTGGGTTCCAGGCATTAGTAGTAGGCAAAACAGAACAGGCGAAGGACCTTCTACTTCGCATATTGATGATGACACTGATGACATAGTACCTGAAACCTTTAACCTTGACGTTTTGACGGAGGATGTCTTCATCGCAGAAAATCCTGAACCAACTGTCCCCGTACCTGCGAAGACTCGCAGCTACCCTACTCCCGAATCCTTTAAGGTTCGTGAAGGTTGGATCGCTGAATTAACCACGAACAAGGCGGCTTATAGCACAATTCTAGGAATTCGAGGACAAGGCCTCGAATTAATAATTCCGAATAAGGGGGATCGCATCATTGATGCACCCGCAGGAACCTTCGCCATCTACAAAGATGTGGTGGACCTTGGCTTGAGGGTGCCTGTTAGAAGAGTTTTTCACCACCTCCTTGCTGCCTATGGGATAGGCTTATCACAATTGACACCCAATTCATGGGTTCACATTCTGGGATACTTCGCCACTTGCAAGGCGAAAGGGTATTCCCCATCTGTTTGCGTCTTTGTACGAATGCATACTCTGAGTAAGAACAACAAGTGCCTCTATGGCTGGTATCAGTTGGCAAACCACGAAGGCTACATGACAGCCTTCGACAAGCAAAACAAATTTAACGTCTGGAAGACGGATTTCTTCTACCTTCGCTCCGCCGAAGAGGGTGAAAGCAAGGTATTGGCTGCTTGGACAAGGACTCCCAATTCTGTGAAGTCTCGCGAATTGGGAACCCTTACTGATAACGAGGAGAAGCAATTGAAGTACTTCACCTCGAAGCCTGTGGTCCTTAGCGATGGAGCAACTAAGGACTACATTCCAAAATACTGGCTCCCGTTTTATGAGTTCTTCGTCAACAAGGACTTCCTTATGGCCTTCTCATTAATTGATGGCACTAAGGAGGAAAGAGGTAGCTTCGCATTTCTTTATGTTCGAACTCCCATGTATTCGTGATTACTAACCCTTTGTATTGTTTGCTTCYCAGCCACTGCTTACGAAAGACTGCCTGATATCCAGAAAGGCAHGATGGACAAAAAAGACTACGATGCCATTGCTGCYGAGGCTAGGTATCGCAGCCTCAAAGAAAAGAACAAAGACCGTGCTYTAAGTCACTAACACTTAGTCATTTTCTTTAAYCTTTCAATAGGGGAACTTGCGAACGTACACTCCAGTGTTTARWYGGYTTTTASTTCGCAGTTTTRCCTTCGYTAATTTGTCCTTTGACTWRTYGTMGAGGAACCTGCGAACGTGCACTTCAGTGCATTGRACTGATTTTGCTTCGCAGCTCTCCTTTKAATTATTTCAATTGAGGGGTAGTTGCGAACGTACACTTCAGTACTCATATTAAAAACTTGTTCGCATGGTTTTCCTGCCAGCAAAAGAGTCACGTTCGCCATTGTTGGGGAGTTGCGAAGGTTCATCATAGCATGTACCTAYATGGTCGTTCGCACTTCCTGACGATAATYGCGAARGAAAAATGCAGTGTACYCTGAGGTGTACGTTCGCAAGTTCCTCAGGTTGTTGGAGGTATCTGCGAACGTACACTTCAGTGTTCTTCTTAAAAACTCGATCGCACCTTCTTGATGAATGTGGCGAATGAAAAATGCAGTATACACTGAGGTGTACGTTCGCAATTCCCTCAAGTTGTTGGGGATATTTGCGAAGGTACACTTCAGTGTTTGCCTGACTTTTTCTTCGCAAATCTTCTTGTCTCTTCTAGATGGTTTAGCGAAGGGAAAATGGTAGGTACACTGAAGTGTACGTTCGCAACTCCCCTTGTCTTCTAAAGGGAAGTTTGCGAAGGTGTGCCTCAGTGTTTACTGAAGTCTCACTTCACGATCATTCCGCATCCTCTTCTTTTGGTGCGAAGGGAAGACGTTGTGTATGCAATGGTGTTCCTTCGRACATTCCTTTGGTTAATTTTGCGAATGTATTTATCACTTCATGTTATATGGGTCTAACACTTGTGAAATTTTCTATGTTTTAGGATCTTCCCAAGCCTTCGACGGTGATCCTGAAGATCAAGCGACGAGACGGTCGCAGCAAGAAGACCACGAAGGACACCCCTACCAAAGGGGCTTCGCCTGACGTGGTGAGGGTCGARTCTGACGACCCTGGCGATGTGGGGAGGGCTTCGGCGACCCCAGTTTCAAGAACCAGCGATTCTCATGCTGGTGCGAAGAGGAAAGCGTCTTCGCATGATGCTGGTACTTCATCGAAGCAACAGAAGCCACTTTCTGTATCTCCCCTTCGGGAGGTACCTTGTACCGACGATGATCCTGGTGAGCATTTAAATTATGCGAACACCTATGGGCGAAGGTCTAGGAGTTCCCATGATACTCCCCTTCGTTCCAACAGATATCCTTTAAACTTAGGCGATGATTCAGAAACTGTCGAGTTGAACCCTGACCTTCGTCCTAATAATAACTTTGCAGAATTTGTGGACATCGATGGTAATGATGACGAAGCTGCTAGTCGTCAACAGACTGAATTCCAACAAGCCTTCTTCCCTCACCATGAATATGTGGGAAGCGTCGAAGATATTGACTTRTCGAAGTTTAATATCGACGATGACAACGTCGTTCCTCCCTTGGTTTCTCCACCATTTCCAAGGGTCCCTCGTGCTCCTACTGCGAAGCCAGACAAAGATCCTCATCTAGGCTTAAGGCAGCACTTCGCCAGYAAGCATCCYACTYTTGRGGAGGACTTGGCGAARGACCAMGAGAAGGATGAGACCTGGATCGACGAGGAGGACGACCGYTTCCTCAYAGCTTCGCAAAATTTCCCAYCTCCTAACAAGCGAAAGATGCTTAGGSAGATGGTGAAGTGTGCTCCTTCGGAGTACCTAGACACCRTACGAGGTCTAGACGAAGGCTCTGCTGGAGCCATCGAAGGTTGTTTGGCGGAGGTAATAATCTTTTGACACTTAGTCAAATTTCAGTGCTTCATTTTCCTTTTTGCATCGCTTAACTTTTTCGATTTGAATTTTCCTTCGCAGGCCATGGTGAGGGTAGAAGGACTGGCGAAGGCTATTCGCCATTACCGAAGGGAGGCAAAATACAAGGACCTGTTGTACCAAGAGGCGAGTGATTACATCGCCCAGCAGACTACTGCCATCYCCTTGGACAACTCCGAAGCTAACTGGAGATTGTCGAATGAACTTGCTGAGACTCAGCGAAGCTACTCCCAAGCCCTTTGAGTGTACAAGAAGGCGAAGGATGAGCTTGAGTCTCTCAAGAAGGAGAAGGCCAAGTCTGCTGCGGAGGAGAAACATCGCTTCGAGGCTGCAGTAGCTGCAAATGTGAAGGCAGAACTTGAAGCCAGTCAGGCAAAGCTGAAAGCCGAGCTGAAGACTAAGTATGAGGAGGAGCTTCGCAAAGTGAAGGAGGCTGCTTCGACCTCTGCTACTGCCCTTTCTACCCTTCAATCGGAGCATAAGGCTTTGCAAGAAGAGCTGGAGACGAAGGTAACAGATTCGAAGGACAAGGGGATTAAAGAAATGAGAGCTCTCATTGCAGATGCCTGGGAGCTCATGCCAATCAAAGATGACTATCCCTTCGCCGTTCTCGAAGAGCGCCTCAACTATGTCGAGGAGTGTGCTCTCGTCGACAAGCTCCCTTCTCCTCGCCCTGAAAAGCCTCAACCAAACTTCATATTTCAATTTGAGGATGACGACGAGGAATAGGGCCTTCGCCTCTTCCCCAACCTTCGCTGAAGTTGTCATTTTGCTTTCTCTTTTGCCAATCAATTTGTATATTCGTCTAGCTCTTCACTTGAAATATTTTGATGTAATTTGAAACTTTCGAACTTAGGCAAATTTTTGATGTAAACAAATATCAATTTGTGCGAAGCCACATGTGTTCGCGTCTTAATTCAATTTGGACACTTCGCCATTTTTGATATTGATTGTCCCTCTTTGCCTGATTTTGTTTTGGTATCTGCCTGTTTCGCCTTTTTTCTTTAGTACTTGCTTCGCATCATCCCTTTTTGCTTCGCATCATCCCATTGCCCCTGTAAGTCTTTGCAAACTCTAAGTGTTTGGAAAGATTTACAAATCGAGGTGCCCTTCGCAGATGACTCACAGGTAGACAAAGCATGCCTTCGCAGCTCCGTTGGCAACCTTTTGTATGCGAATAAAAATAGGTGGATACACTGAAGTGTACGTTCGCACCTTCCACCTTGCCCTTATCTCTGCGATTAGAAATAGATGGACACACTGAAGTGTACGTTCGCACCTTCCACCTGACCATTGGTGTTGTGTTTTTCCACGAAATCTCTAAGTTTATAAATGACAAAGAATTTATTGACTTGAGACCTAATAGGGGTGTCAAGTCAATCAATCATACTGATTGCCCTTAAACTTGGAGATTGAGTGACTTTTTCTTCAAAGTTTACCTGCCCTTCGCAGGTGGAAGATCTTGCCCTTCGCAAGTTAAGAACCCTACTCTTCGCAGAATTAAATATCTTGCCCTTTGCAYGTTAAGAACCCTACCCTTCGCAGGATTAAAGAACTTGCCCTTTGCAAGTTAAAAACCATACTCTTCGCAGGATTAAAGATCTTGCCCTTCGCAAGTTAAGGACCCTACTCTTCGCAGGATTTGAGGTCTTACCCTTCGCAAGTTAAAAACCCTACCCTTCGCAGGATTAAAGATCTTTCCCTTTGCAAGTTAAAAACCCTACTCTTCGCAGGATTAAAGATCTTGCCCTTCGCAAGTTAAGAACCCTACTCTTCGCAGGATTAAAGATCTTGCCCTTCGCAAGTTAAGAACCCTACTCTTTGCAGGATTTGAGGTCTTTCCCTTCGCAAGTTAAAGATCATGCCCTTCGCATGATAAGGTGTTTGTCCTTAGCAATTTGTGGGGTCATTTGCCCCTTTGCAAATCAAGAATTTCTTGAAAAAGCTTAAGTATATGAAATTTACGCGATTATAGGAACGTTTGCCCTTCGCAAGCTGTAAATATTTTTACTTAAGACTATTTGACCTTATTGAAGGCTATGTTATATTAGCATATTATTTCCTTGTGACTGTAATATTTTCTAAGTAATTCAGACATTGTTTAGGAATAATAATACCATGCCCTTATTTTGAGGGTCTTATGCCCTCGTTTTGAAGGTCTTATGCCCTCGTTTTGAGGGTCTTGTGCCCTTCTTTTAAGGGTCTTTGTAATATAAAGAGGGAATTTGCCCCCGTCAGGATATCAACACACATTTTGAAGTTCAAAGTATTGAAGGCTTTCATTCAATCTTACTTCAAAAATTACAAGACCGCTTGGCCAATATTTGCTAATGTGCTTACACTTGCAGACTAAACATAATACTTTTTCAGATTATCGGTGTTCCAAGGGTGAGACAAATGTTGTTGATTTGCGTCTTCTAACTTGTAAGTCCCATCACGTAGCACATCACAAATCCTATATGGGCCTTCCCAGTTTGGGGTTAGCTTGCCCTCTTCCTTTGCTCGACCAGTGGACTCCATATTTCGTAAAACCAAATCTCCTAGATGAAGAGGTCGGTGATTCACCCTTTTGTCGTAATCCCTAGACATCCTGAGCTTATAAATCTGGTGACGCAATAGGGCGTTGCCCCTGACCTCCGGTATCAAATCAAGATTATGCCGCATCGCTTCCCAATTTCCTTATTCAGAATAAAGCATATCTCGCAACGTAGGCTCATACATTTCAATGGGAAGCACATCGTCTGACCCATAAACCAGGGTGAAGGGGGTTTCCCCAGTTGAATTCTTCGTGGTGGTCCTGATTGACCATAATACATTGTAAAGCTCTTCAACCCATAGTCCCTTGGCATTGTCCAACTTCTTCTTGATTCCATTGCAAATGATTTTGTTGAACGACTCTACCTGTCCGTTGGCTTGCGGATGGGCTACAAACGCAAAATGTGCGCTTATGCCCTGGTCTGATAGCCAGTTGGTGAGAACATTTGAGTTAAATTGTGGGCCGTTATCAAACACTATGGACTGCATCAATCCAAATCTTGTGATGATATTTTTCCAGAGGAATCCTTTCACATCTAAGACTTTGATGTTCCTCATTGGCTCTGCTTCCACCCATTTGGTGAAATAGTCCACTGCCACAATCAGAAATTTCTTTTGTCCAGGGGCTTGAGGGAAAGGTCCCAATATGTCTACCCCCCATTTCGCAAAGGGTAAGGGCGATAAAACCGGAGACAAGAGGTTTGCTGGTTTCTGATGGAGGTTTCCATGAATTTGACATTTGGAGCATTTCTTGACAAGTTCCATGGCATCTCCCCGTAATGACGGCCAGTAATACCCAGTACGGAGAGTCTTCTCTGCTAACGCCCGTGCCCCAATATGAGAACCGCATTGCCCTTGATGAATATCATCCAGAACCTATGCCCCTTTCTCAGGCGTGATCCATTTGAGAAGGGGATGGGAGAAAGACTTCTTGTATAATTGTCCCTTCAAATAAACGAACCAAGAGTCCCCAGCCTTCACATATTTCGCCCTTAGTGGATCTAGAGGAAGTCTACCTGTCAGTTTGTACTCGATGATTTCGTCCATCCAAGTGCTTCCTCGATCAATGAAGTGAACCTCCTCCAATTCGTCTATACTTCTTCGATCTTTTACTTCCCAGAAGACAGACCTCGGGGAATCTCCTGTTGCGGAGCTGGCCAGCTTGGATAAGGCATCGGCTTGATTATTTTCCGACCGCGGAACTTGTACCAAGTGAAATTGATCTAAACCCTCCGTTTCCTTTTTCACCATTTCCAAGTAGCGAATCATATTCTCATCTCTTGCCTCATATTCCCCATTCACCTGGCTAACCACCAATTGAGAGTCAGACATGGCGTCAATTTTCCGTGCCCCAATCGCTTTGCACATTCGGATTCCTGCTACTAAGGCTTCATATTTTGCCTCGTTGTTTGACGTCTGGAACTTAAACCTCATGGCATATTCAAACGTATCTCCTTCGGGAGATTTAAACAAGATCCCTGCCCCACACCCGTTTTGGGTGGAGGATCCGTCCACGAATAACGTCCAAACATCGCTTGATGTTTCGACTGGAGGGGGTCTCGTTAATTCCACGATGAAATCTGCCAAGGCCTGACCTTTGATGGCTTTCCTAGGTTCAAACTCAAGATTGAAACCATTCAACGCAATAGCCCATTTCAGCATTCTTCCTGATGATTCTAACTTGGTCAATGGTTGTTTGATGGGTTGGTCGGTATAGATCACGATCTTATGGGCTGCAAAATAGGGGCGAAGTTTCTTACTTGCCATCATGAGAGCCAACCCAAACTTCTCTGCCGTAGCATAGCGCATTTCTGCTCCTTGCAAGACGTGGCTTACAAAATAGACTGGCAACTGGGTGCCCTCTCTTTCAGCTACTAACACTGCTGAAACCGCATGCTCAGATACCGACAAATACATATATAATGTCTCACCTTCCTGGGGGCTTACCAGACGTGGAAGGAAGTGAAGATGGTCTTTGAGTTTCTGGAATGCCGCTTCGGCTTCCTCACTCCATTCAAACTTAACGCTCTTCTTGATGGCTCGGAAGAAGTATTTGCATTTGTACTCTGATTTTGATAGAAACCTTCCCAGCGCTGCCAAACATTCCGTTAGCTTCTGTACCTCCTTGACGCTTCTCGGAGATTGCATATCTAGAATTGCCTTGACCTTATCGGGATTTGCCTCTATGCCCCGTTCATCAACCAGAAAACCCAAAAATTTTTCCTGACGTAACTCCAAACACACATTTTTTCGGGTTTAGCTTCATACCAAAGTGTCGGAGGGTGTCGAAGGTCTCTCTTAGATCTCTGACATGATCTTCCTTTTTCTTGCTTTTGATGATCATATCGTCTATGTAGGCTTCCACGTTCCTTCCAAGCTGTTTAGCAAAGATGGTGTTTACACATCTTTGGAAGGTTGCAGGGGCATTCCTGAGGCCAAATGGCATCACCTTGTAACAATACAACCCATTGTCAGTGACAAAGGCTGTTTTGTCCTGGTCTTCCTCCTTCAGAGGGATTTGATGGAATCCTGAATAAGCGTCAACGAAGCTCATAGCTTCATGCCCTGCTGTGGAGTCTACTAGCTTGTCAATCTTAGGAAGTGGGAAACTATCTTTGGGGCAGGCTTTGTTGAGATCAGTGTAATCCACACACATTCTCCACGTTCCATTGGGTTTTGGCACCAAGACTACATTGGCAACCCACTCGGGATATTGACAAGGACGAATGAAACCCGCATCCAGAAGCTTCTTCACCTCCTCATCGGTGGCCTTGCTACGCACTGGCCCCAGATTCCTCTTTTTTTGCTTGACTGGCTTCATGGTGGGGTCAACATCTAAGCTGTGTTGGGTGATCTTTGGATCCAACCCTGGCATCTCTTCTACGGAGAAGGAAAAAACATCCTTGTATTCTCTTAGCAGAACCTTGAGCCCCTTCTCAATTTCCTCTCCCATAGCTTCCCCAACTTTCACGGTTCTTTCTGGGATGGTAGGGTCAATGGGGAAGTCTTCTTGGCGGCCTCCTGGTTCAGGCCGAGAGATAGAGGCAGACAACCCATGGATTGCCATGGCTTCTTGGTGTCGTCCATGCACCATTAGGACTTCACCCGCCTTCCGTTTTTTCTGAACCCTCTTCTCTGACGGCTCTGGCAGATCCTTCTCTTTGCCCCCAACAAGTGGGCGGACAGTGGTGAGGTAACACTCTCTGGCGACTTGCTGATCACCATAGATGGTTCCTATCTTGCCGTTATTACACACAAATTTCATCAACATAAGATGTGTAACCACGACTGACTTTGATGCATTTAGGGTTGGGCGCCCAAGAATCACATTGTAGGCAGATATGTTCTGAACCACCAAGAATTTAACCTTCATGTGTCGGCACCTGTCTTCCTTTCCCATTCGGAGAGGAAGGGTGACTATCCTTACTGGTTGAATCACACCCCCACCAAATCCAATGACCGGATTATGGCAAGGGACTAGATCATCGTCATTGTACTTCAACTTTTGAAGACATTCAAAACTAATGATATCCGACGAACTCCCAGTGTGGATTAGGATGCGACGGACTCGCTTATCCGCAATCTTCATCTCAACAACGAGAGGATCATCATGGGGGGTGCTTACCTCCCCACGATCCTTCTCACATATGAGAACGTCGGGAATTACCTCTTTGGCGTTGGTCTCATTATCAACAGCCATCACCCGGGGCAACTTGCTTGAATACTCCTTTTGACCCTCAACAGTGGGTCCTCCAGCGGCAAACCCCCCCAGAGATCATATGAGCTATTCCAGAGTCGGAATGTTCGCTGTGTGGGGCATCATCCTTAGATGAGGGCTTCTTCAGAAACCGTTTGATGAGATGCTTCTTCACTTTCCCTTGATGCGCCAAACGATCCATGGTTCGTTGTAATGTGAAGCAATCTCCAGTGACATGGCCAACATCCTTGTGAAAGTGGCAATACTTAGACTTGTCCCGAGAGTCTAACTCGGTCTTGATTGATGGGGGATCTTCGATGTGCACATCCTTACTAACCTCCTTGTACACATTAAAAAGATCCTTGGTGTATTCTACAGTGGGGGTGTAGTTGAACTTCTTCTTCTTTCTAGCTATTCCTTTTTGAGAAGTGCCCTCCTCCTCAATATTCCAGGTGCCTGACCTTTTCTTGTCATGTCCTCCATTTCGTTGGACCTAGTTGCTTTGAGGTTTGGAGGAGGGAATGGTTGCCTTCTCCTTGGCCTTCTTAACAGCGCAAACTTCTTCAGCATGAATCCATGCTTCAGCTTCCCTCATCATTTCGTTCAAATCTTGAACCCTTTGCCTTACCATTTGGAATTTGAAGGGACTATCTTCATCCAATCCTCGATAGAAGTTATCTAGGATCACCCGGTCTGGCAGATCAGGAATTTGAAGGGTTTCATTGTTGAACCGTTTAACATAGCTTCTCAAGCTTTCATTGGGTCGTTGCTGAATTCTCCCCAAATGTAAGCTGCTTTTCTGCTCTTGGCGATGCGCCATGAAATGATGAGTAAAGAGAACAGCTAGTTCATTGAAATTATGGATGGAACCTGTTGGAAGACCGCTGAACCACCTTTGAGCTAGCCCCTTGAGGGTAACTGGGAAATATTTGCACCACATTGCGTCATCAGCTTGGGTGGTCAACATGAGATGTTTATACATCGCTAAGTGATCATCTGGGTCGGTGGTTCCATCATAAGCATCGATGGAAGGAAACTTGATTTTCTTAGATTGAGTTGCCATCAAGATCGAAGTAGAGAAGGGACTCTTGTCAGTTAAGGGAAGTCCTTGTAACCTCCCCTCCGTCCTTTGGGACGGAAGCCCAAGTCCCGCGTTCTGGTTAGCACCGCTTCGGTGATAACCCCCACTTCGGTGGGAACGAACCTCTGTTTCTTGATCTTGACGACGCTCGGTGTGATGACTAAGGGAACGATGAGTATGTCCATGAGTTCTGAGAGAACGATGAGATGGGTCAGTGCATAGTGGGGTGGATCCCGTTAGAGAATGTTCATCATCATGAGTAGCTTGCTTAAGCTTCTCAGCCTTCTTCTTATCAAGAACCCTTCTTGCATCTTGGCTCTCAGCCTGCTCTTTCTTTCTCTGGATGATCGTCTTGGCATCCATTGAGGAGGCTTCACGCTCGGACTTCTTCCTTTCGATGAGTGCTCGAACATCTTCGGACTCATGACTATGGTTAGATCTCTCATCATCACCATCATTGTTGAAACGAAATGGACCCCTCATTGATTGAGTCCCTGGGGCGATAGAAAGAGGCCTAGGGGTGTTGCGGTATCTCCTAGCCTGACTCTTCTCCCTTTCTATGGGAATGATCTGGGTCTCAACATTCTTCCCTTTGTCTCTGGGGGTAGGATGCTTGACCTTAGTAGTCTTGATGTTGGGTACTGTATTCCATGGCCTGAGTATTGGCAGGAGCTTCGCTACCATCGGCCATTGCTTTTTCTTCATGCTGAGCCTTCAAGCGTGCATTCTCTTCTTTGAGGGCTTGGAGTTGTGCCTTTATGTCTTGCTGCTCTGCAAAACGGTCCAATACCTCGGACACTCCCGTGCTTATCTCCTTCTTAAGCACATCAAGTGTAACATACCTTCCATCCAGGTCTTGGAGGGAAAGCTCCGTTCCCACGTAAGTGCCCAAATCTTCCTCACCGTGGAAGACGGAGTGATCGGGGTGATTCTCCCCGTTTGGATTGCTTTCTTTCTCGGAGGATGGAGGAGTGTTTCTTCCTTGTCTGGTTTGATCATCCCTTGAAGCCATATCTGATCGCCTCCCCACAGACGGCGCCAAATGTTGTAGCACGTTTCCGCTTGGCAAGCTACAATATTTCCTCTACTTCAGGGTTGAGAGATGGGTGGAGGCTTCCCGTCTACGCTACTTCAAGAGAGCTGACCTTGGATTGGAACTTGTCGTTGGCTTGGCACTTCAAGTTCCTCTCGACGCCTTAGCACCTGCAAGAAGGAGAATAATCCTTTTCGGATTATCTCCCCTCCGATGCCTAAGTAAGTAAAGGAAGGAGGAAAGTAATAAATGCTAATGAATGTAGAGAGAAGTTAGAGAGATAAGTTCTATACTTGCTTAAGTATGAATTTGTGCTCTCAAAATGTGTGAAAGATTGTGTGGAAAATGGTGCCTCTCAAGGGGTATTTATAGGCTTTTGCCTTACCCCTTGAGGGCTTGGATGGGTGACACTTGTCACCATCCTATGCATCGTTTTACCTGTTTGCTTGCTTAAGCTGTTTCTCTTACGGTATTTAACCGGTTTTCGGTTGAATGTATACAGATCATCTGCCACTAAACTCATGACATGTGTCACGTAGTAAGGTGCCATGTTGGATTTATATGACCACGCAAAACGCGACACGTGGCTTCACGTGCCACATCAATAATTACCATAAATCCAAAGATATATAAGACGTATTAAAAAAAATGTAGCGTGTGCATAATAATGTAAAATAATTTAATTAAATGGAACATTTAATTAAAAATAAATTCTATAGAATATAGACTTGAATAGAATAAAAGTATAGCTACTTGCATTTATCACACTATCACAGTTAGAGATGGCAATGGGTAGGGTCTGGGTCGGGTCCGCCTAGACCCATACCCAGACCCGCTCATTTTTTTGAGATCCAGACCCGACCCATATCCGTTGGGTCTGAAATTTTTGGACCCAGACCCAAACCCACAGGGTCTGATGGGTCTATGGGTCCTTACAGGGTCCTAAATGGGTCTTTCTTAATTTTTTAAAAATCGAACATTTTAATTCAATTAATTGTTTTACCCTATTTTTTATGTTCGTACTAGTGACGACAATTACTTAAAGATTAAAATAGCTCATAAAACCTTAACATATCAAACTCAAAGTCACAACGTACACGTTGTTTACACAATATCATCATCAAAATACATAAATTATCGCTAATTCAACTCATTAGCTAGCTTCAAACACATACAAAATCATGTTAATTCATTCCACAAAGTTTAGGGTGGGTGTGTGTGTATATATATATATATGTATATATATATGGGTCCATGGGTAGGGTCTGGGGCGGGTTTGGGTCTGATGTTTTGGGACCCGACCCAGACCCGACCCATTCCTCTTTGGACCCAGACCCGACCCAGACCCAATGGGTCTAAAATTTCTAAACCCAGACCCTTATAAATGGGTATGGGTCTAGCGGGTCTGGGTTGGGTCCAGGACCCATTGCCATCTCTAATCACAGTGACATCGCTGTGATTTATTCATCACTCGTATATATTTTAAAAGCTAACATAAAGGAAATGTCATTAATGGACTAAAATGATGATCTGGTTCAATATACTCCGTGGCATGTTAGGAATATAAGATATGGATAAAGAAAATATATCGTGTGTGATAATATTTTTCATATGAATAGGATATAATATTGAAGACATCCTTATCTATCTCTTATATCCCTAACGATACAAGACACAATGTTGAAGATGACCGACGTCGATGAGAAGAACAACAACATAGAATAACAAGCTACGGGCCAGAAGTGAACTTGTAGGCGCTATGAGACAAGGTGCCATGATCCCAACTGGTATGGATAAGCTCCGCCTTCCATTTTTCGCCGGCAGCTCCGATCACAACATGCAATGGATAAAAGTGCTCTGGAAATGGATGTGCTAGTTCACGGTTTGGTGCCAGGGTTTCAAATTCATTCACCTCTTCATGCCTGAAACATTACATAACAAACCATGCATAGCTACAAGATTAGTGAAACTTACAATGTACTTTATTTATCTTGCTTAGCAAATAATAATAGGGAAATTTCCTCAGGTAACCCTGAGATTTGGCCTAATAGCTCTTATACACCTGAGGTTTCAGGATAGGATCAGGTAACCCTGAGGTCAGGGTATAATAGCTCACGTGACCCTGCCGTTACYTTTTCCGTTAAAAAAGACTGACGCCGTCAGTTTTCCATCCAATTAACATTTATATTAACTAATTAACATATTTAAACCCTAAAACTAACTAATTAAACCCTTAAATTATAAAAATTAATATCTAAATCTTAATTATTAATACATTAACCTTAATAATTACTCCAACAACATCAATTCATCTTCAACCATTATAACTTACATCAATTCACCTTCAACCATTATCACTAACATCAATTCATTTTAAACCATCTTCAATTCTTCATCACCAAACCCAGCCCCAACATTGATTCATACTTCCAGAATCGATTCATACCTCGACCCAAATTCTTCAACCATCTTCAATTCTTCATCAACACCACCGCTACAGCCACGCTCAACCACCACCGCTATAGCCACGCTCAACCACCACCGCTACAGCCACACTCAACCACCACCGTCTACTACTGTTGCTGCGCAGACACCCTCGAACCACCCAGATCGAAGCCTTGCCCTCGAACCACCCAGATCGAAGCCTTGCCCTCGAACCACCCAGATCGAAGCCTTTCCCTCAAAGCCCCATCAAATTCGACCCAAATTGAACAAATTCCTCCGGAGGTAATCTGTTTCGCAATTTGGCCCAATTTAGCAGACTCCGACTTTTAGTAGCATTCAAAATCAACTAATGAACAACAAAAAGAAAGGGGAATTCGTTGAAGAAGAACAAGAGAGAGAAAGAGTGATGGAAAATGGAGGAATTGATAGCAAACTGGTCAGAAAATGCATCGAAGCAACAACTGACTCTATTCACTCCGTCGAAAAATGGCGGATGCAGCGTCGATCTATTCAACGCCTTCCTTCTCACCTCGCTTCCGCACTTCTTCGCCGACTTTTGCTTCGTCGCCTCCTCTCTACTTCCTTGCTCGAGTTTGTTCTTCTTTCTTCCTCCTTTTTCTTTTTTTTTCAGTGTTTTTTTTCCTCTGGATTAACTGATGATGATTGCGAATTGCGATGAGTTGATCAGAAATTGACAATTATCAACTCACATTCTTCACCTTAATTATTTAATTATTTATTTAGTTAGTTTTAGGTGTTAATTAGGTTAATTAGTTAGTTTTAATGTTCATTGGATGAAAAACTGACGGTGTTAGTGTTTTTTAACGGAAAAAGCAACAGCAGGGTTACGTGAGCTATTATACCCTGACCTCAGGGTTACCTGATCCTATCCTGAAACCTCGGGTGTATAAGAGCTATTAGGCCAAACCTCAGGGTTACTTGAGGAAACTTCCCAATTCCCATATAATAATATGGACGATAAAGTATTTTGGAGTTTAAATTGCCTTCTATTTAGTACAAATAATCAATTTAAATTGCATTCAATTAGGTCTAACAAGGTCCGGTCTAAGTGTTAAATTGTCCAATCAACGTAACTTAACAAAATAACAAGTATCACATACCTCTTGAAATCAACGGAAATCAAATCGAATTATGGTAAATCAAGTTCAGTCAATCCAACACTTCTCATTTCAAACAATTCACTATAAATTAAATATGTTAAAAAATAATCACGTGAAAAGAATATAACTTAGGCTTTGTTCTCGTCAATTGAATTTTGTTGAACTGAACTTATTGATATTGAACTGAACTGAACTTATTGATATTGAACTGAACTGAACTTCTTTTTACTGAACTAAACTTATTGGTATTGAATTGAACTTATTGGTACTGAAACCTTAACAAATTTCTCAAAGATTGAACTTATTTTTACTGAACTGAACTTATTGCTACTGAACTGAACTTATTACTACTGAACTGAACTTATTTTTACCGAAACTAATCTAAATAAGTTGACGATAATAGGGCATCAATTTTCCATCAACTGAATGAATAGCGAATGTTAAAGAATATAATTTCTTAGGCATCATTTTCTCATCTTTTATTTTTTTTTCACCTTTTTATTGGGAAAAACATGGTTAACAACATATTTGTATACTTGTATTGTATACGGTGTAGTATTATACTTGTATAGTTTTACGTAGCTTCTAGATAGTCAATACGTACTCGTACCACAGTTGTATTTTACATAGTACTCAGGTCAGTTACATTACAGTAGACTCAAGTCTCAACAATGTACAATTACAACAATATTATAGTTCAGTTTGTATTTGCTGTTGTCGTATTTATTTGGAGTAACAAAATTTCTGTATAATATTTTTAAAAACGGACAATCATTGTTTATCAGCAGAAGTTCTTGTATACATGAGATATACAATAAATTATTGGGATTTTCTACAGGATACCCCTGTGATTTTTCATTTTCCGCGAAATACCCCTATTTTTTTGGCTTCTATGATATACCCCTCAATTTTACAAACATTCCATGGTATAACACTCATGGTTATCTTTAACCATGTATGGTTAAATTTAACTTTTAAAAAATAAAATAAAAACAAAAAAATGGTTCCTCCACCACTGCCACCCCCAAGCATCACTCCTCACCGCCACCCACGCCCACTGTCACCCCCAACAATCGCCGATGCCCACCGCCGATGCCCACAGCCCACCCCCCGCATCACCATCTTCCACTGCCGCCCAACTACCACTCGCGAACACCTACTTACCTCCCAAAACCTCGTAGTTCACAGCACCCTCGCCAAATGCCCACCCTTCAGCTCTCACCACCTCGTCGACTCCCACAACCTCGCGACACCCTCAAATAAAAACCCCACCAATCAAAACCCAATTTGTGACACCAAATCAAACCCTAATTTGCAAACCCCCAAATCAAACCCGAATTTCACTACTAAAACATAATTTTGCAATTAAACTATAAAGAATCAAAGCCTTAAGTTGATTTCGATTTGATTCAAGAGTGCATGTTAAATTTAGGATTTTAATTGATTAGGGTTTTGTAATGAATAAAGGTGGTGGTGCGTGGAGTGGGGCTGTCGATTGAGTGGGCTTGGTGGCGAATGCGCGCACGAGGTTGGTTTGGCGAGTGGGCTGTGGAGAGTGTGGTCGAAGGGGGTGTAGAGTTGGGTGATCGAAGGAGGTGAAGTGGGGGAGGGGGTGGCTGGTTTTTTTATTTTTTTTAAAATAAAGTTAACCTTAGTTTAGCTAAAATTAGTCATTAAGGTTACCTTGTGGAAGATTAGAAAAATTTAAGGGTATATCATAGAAGCCAAAAAAATAGGGGTATATCACGAAAAATGAAAAATCACAGGGGTATCCTGTAGAAAATCCCTAAATTATTTATTGCGCACCAAAAATATAGTGACCCTTTTAATCAATATATAATTTTTTTGATGCTACTCTTTTAATCTATATAGTAATTCATTATTCACTTTACATCAATAAAGTGATAAATAATAAGAGTCACTATATTGATTAAAAGAATTATTAGGTTGACCAAAAGACTGACTCTAATATGATATACAATAAATTTATTATGCATCCGATACACTTAAGACTTTTTCGTTTGTTAGCGGTTCTTTCTTGTTAGTTGTTGAGGTTTGGTTGTACCAATTGCTAACGAAATTTATCAGGATCTCAGCAGATTACAACATACGCTTTAGATTCGATGATATTTGCTACACCTTTCTGTCATAAAGATTTCAATATTTTAATAAGTTTTATCCGTAATTGTTTTCCAAAAACAATTGAAAATTAAATCATCCAAAAATAAAAATATCAATAATCAAATACCGAATTAAAGGTCACATCAGGTCAAATGGTATAAACTAAGCCATATATCATTGACAAAACTTGATCCATTTTTTTCCTAGTTAAATTCTATTCATCATCAGTTGCTTAACTTAATTATTGCCAAAAAATAAATAAAAATTTTGCAATTAACTAAACAACATACTGATAATTACACACCTTCCATTCATGAGAGCGGTTTCGAGCCACCGATCAAAATCTGCGGCCCAAGGAGCAACTCCGGCATGAAAATGTGGAGTTTCGTCCAAGGGGTGTGTTGCACTTCCAGAACCAATAATCAGCACGCCTTCGTCTCTGAGAGGAGCCAAAGCTCTTCCCAACTTATAGTGGTGAGTCCCATCCAAGTGCGTCTGAACCGAAAGTTGACACACGGGAATATCAGCATCAGGGTACATGTACATCAGAGGCACCCAAGCACCATGATCGAGCCCTCTTTTTCGGTCTATGTCGACCGATCCGAACCCCGATTTCTTGAGTAGTTCCTCTACTCTTTTGGCCAACTTTGGATCCCCGGGTGCTGGATACTTCATCTGGTAACAATTTTGTTAATACATTAGCAACAGTTGCGAAGGATGCCTAGTTCATCCAATGGATTGATAAAAATTGTCAATCCAATGACATTTAGTAAATAAATGGAATATTTTATTTACAACATTGTCATTTATTTTTTTCTTTTTTTTCATTTATTTACCAAAATGTCATTGGATTATCAATCTATTGGATTGACTGAGAATTTTCCAACAGTTGATGCTATCCTTATTAAGTTATTATACGCCTTCTAAAAGCTTTCCTAGTTATGGAAAATTCCTAGTCAATCCAATGGATTGACAATCCAATGACATTTTGATAAATAAATGGAAAAAAAGAAAAAGATAAATGGCAATGTTGTAAATAAAATATGTCATTTATTTACTAAAATGTCATTGGATTGACAAATTGACAATTTTTGTCAATTCATTGGATGGACTAGACATCCCTCCCTAGTTATTCAAGTGGCCGCTGCGCTATTACTCTATTACCTTCCTCTGAGTCCGGTAAGAGAACGGGGTTGGATTGCTTTTTATGAAGTCTCACCGGGAGCTATACTCTGTTCAAATTTTAAGCGCAATATCTTGACTTTTACTGTTCGACTTTTTTTACCGTGTATCATTTTAATATCTAATATTCTAATACATGTAATTTTTAATGCTGGTTAAAATTATGTATTTTCAAATTCTTGCAATAAAGGAATATTTTTAGTGAGATACTTTTGTTGTAAATATTTCAAAACGGAAAAAGTACTCTATTTGATGCAAATAAATAGTGAGTATGACATATTTGATGCTTTAAAAAAAACGAAAATGAAATGCCGGGACTCCAATTAATAACAACTAGTTTTTATGTGCACGCGATGCGTGCTTAGACATGTGAAACTTGTATTTCATTATAAATGATTATAATTGTATGTATCATATTACAATGTTTGTATACCTGATAATTAGCAACAATACAATAATTAGTCTTAAATGTAATTATTTTGTAAGTAAATATGATTTGAAATTCAAAATAATTAGATATATGTTTCAATTCAATTTGGGATAATATTTATTTATTTAATCTTTCATTTATTAAGTCACAAAATTAATGCAATTTTCATTTTTCGTTAAATAATAAGCAAAGGGTAGTTTAGGCATATCAATTCATATATTTTTTAAAAATCATTAAGGGTATAATTGTCTTTTAAGAGGGGGGACACCATCTTCCTCCCCCCTTCCCTTATATAATAGAGATAATAAGGCAATAAGCAAATTAAGTTTGTAATATAGCGTTTTATCATTGCCTCATTTGGGTATAGGAGCGCACACGCCGACACGCCCGGACACACATACCAAGGATTAGCAATAGTAGGATTGTGAAGAGGGTTTTTTTTAAGGTTAATAAAATATCTCCTATTGCTACTCAATTTAGTTAGGGTTCATATATGTGAGGAGGAAGTATTAGGGGCACACGCGGTATTGGGATAAGCCAGTTTAACTACACAATAAAAAATATTAAACTGAATAAAAAAAAAGAAGTTGATGGAAATAAATAATCAGAAGCATGAATCAAGTCGATGCAAATTCTATCAAGTCGTACATGATATAAATTAAGTCCAAATACGATGTAGATGAAGTCTTGAGTTGATCCTATGTCCAAATAAATAATCAGAATCGTGAATCAAGTCGATGCAAATTCTATCAAGTGTTACATGTCCTTAGTTGTTATTTAATTACAAAAATGTCCCCAGAGTTAAACGTCATATCCCAATGCAACGTGGAATTTATCATGCCTCTATATGTGAGGAGTTTGAAAATAGTGAGTGATTTGTAAATAAGGGATGCGACATTTAATTTTGGTGGGTCCATAAGGTTTAGGAAAAAAGAAATAAATTATATTAAATTATCGATCCCAATATAAACCTTTAGGGCATTCACAATGGTTCAAACTTCTTAGAGGTTTGAACTTGTGCCACATCATTTTCACACAAACCTCTCTTATAA
>SNQN01003732.1:0-33102 GCA_008642245.1 Bassia scoparia | reverse complement strand
TCTTCCTTTGAATCAACCAACATCTCATGAGTCATTAAAGACCCAATGAGTTGTTCTACTGTCAAGGTGGATAGATCCTTGGCCTCATGTATTGCCGTAACCTTGGGTAGCCATTTACTTGTCAAACTCCTCAAAATTTTTCTGACCAAATCTTCACTAGTGAAGCTTTTTCCAAGAAATTTCAGTTCATTAATAATAGACATAAAACGAGTAAAGATATCCCCTATATTTTCATCCAGGTTCATGTCAAAAGTTTCATATTTGGACATAAGCATATCCAKTTTAGATCTCCTGACTTCACTAGTTCCCTKATAGGCTAACTKTAGGGTTTCCCATATTTCCTTAGCAGTAGAGCATACTAAAATACGGCTTACCTCATTATCTGCAATACCTTGTTAAAGAAGAGACATGGCCTTGTCATTCTTCTCGCGAGTATTTAGATCTGTTGATGTGTATTCAATTTCKTTRTTCTCTGTACCGTCTYAATTAGCTYCAACCTTCTTTGGACCATTCRTGATTATCATCCAACACTCATAGTTAGTGCCAATGATAAAGTTCTTCATGCAAATCTTCCATCATGGATAATTGGTTCCATTGAACTTGGGCAATCTCAATCCTCCATTTCCGTTTGTCATCTCTTGAGCACTCATCTTATCTTCCTTCTCTAGGTGTTACCCTTTCAAGAAGTTAGGCTCTGATACCAATTGAAAGTGCAAGTTATACTCAGGGGTGGTGTGGGTTAATTGAGTATAGAATAAGTGTTGTAATTTTTTGGTTAATTGAGACCAGATAAAAACTAGTCCTTATGCAGTAGAATAATAAATGTACGAAATAAACTACACAAAGATTTAACAAGGTTCGACTTCTAATAAGTCTACGTCCTCCACTCACTCACTCTTTTATTAATCAACTCAGAATAACAAAAGAATACACTCGATCTAATTATGCACCTATGCACAAAAGATCCCTCAACTTCCACTTATAGAAGTTTGACTCAATCACCGACTATGGTGATTCAAATGAACTTGATCCCTTATCAAATTCCCCAACAAACTGAACTCACAATATGAGAAAATGACAACACTTTGTCTCTCAAATACAAACAGCCTTAGTGCTTGGAATGAGAGTAAATTTAACGCTTAGTGTAGTATTGGATCAATGCTAGGTGAAGCTTTTGAGTGAGAGAGAGAACTTTTTTTAATTTTAGATTTTTACGAAAAGGCTCGTGCAAAAGTGTTTAAGTTTGTCTATTTGTTCATCCTCTTAAGTAAGCCTTTGGTCTGTATATTGCATGGGAACATGAGGATATATTTTCCTTGGAAATAATATAATTATCTCATGGAAAATATATCCACTAATTTTATTTGCTAGCAAATAAATCAGTATGAAGTCATACAAATACTTACCATACTTAAGAGAACTTGCTTGCATAACAAACCAACCATCCGTTTAATTTCAAAATCATTTTTGCACAGAAATAATCTTTCCAAAAATACGGATGACAAGAAGTAAACTTGACAGGACTGGTCTGGAACTGTTCCCAAATTGTTCCAGTCAACTCAGTTTACCTGTAGTTGTATATAGTAAGTAACCAAAGTCACTTATTATATATTCAACTAGTTCATCTCTCTAATTTAAGCTTTATATTGCATTCAAACAATCTAACTACTACTTACATTTGCAGCTAAGACCAAAAACTATGTCTCTTGAATCCTTGATCTTCAAGTAATCTTTAAGACCTAGCTTCATGAGCTTCGTCTTTACATTCATTGAACTTGTAACTTTGTACCCGCACATGCAAACAGAAACTTGCATACATATTTCGTTCAACGAGGTTTGTCATCATTTAAAACTCAAGGTAGGAACTCAACAAAATATAGCAAGTAAGTAAAGGTTGTACCCAAGAGAGGCTAAGATGATTGCTTGAGTTTTTCCACTTGAGTTTGGGATGAAAAACAAATTTTGAGGTTGGAATTTGCTAAAACTAGAAGTCAAGCTAAGGAAATAATGATTTAAAATCAACTAACACAAAGAACTTAGGAATACTAGTTTGACCAACTATATAATGGATTTCAATGCCAATTAAAAGGTTCAGTCTCTTTTCAATAAGAAAGCCATTGTGATCTTAGCTTAACAAATTAGTTGGAATCATCTCCCAAATAATCCAACTCTACTAAACTTGCTCAAACCAAAGTCCCCTTCAAGTTCGCACAAGAATTAGTCAAAAATTGATTAAACCAATACCCTAAACAACCCCTCCAATCCCTTGCAAAGATTGAACAATGAAATCTCTCCCTCTCAAAGCCTTGGGTGGCCAAATCCAAAACAAAGTAAGATTGAGAAACCACATTTTGGGGAAAAGGATTGTTGAAATAAGATGATAATATCATTTTGGCACTAATGAATTGTAGTTAGGCTCCCTAACATTCCTAAGCTAGAGAACTACTCACTAAGCATGATTGTAAATAGGAAAACAACACAAATTGCAAAAGAAATCATAAAAGAAACCATTGAAACATAAAAAACCAAAGCAAAATAGAGTATTGAATATCTTGCTCAAAACTAAACCAAAATCAACAAAATAAGCATGAATAGACTCACAAACACACTAAGATTCAATCTAACAACAAATGGAATAAAAAACAAAAGCATTAAAGAAGACCCACAAAAACCTCAAAAACGAAAAATTGCTCAAAATATGAAGAAAACTAAATCAAAACTAAAAACTAATGTATGAATTAGATTAACCTCGAAAAGTTGAATGAATTGCATATAAGACTTGCTAAAATTGGTTGAAAATTAAATGAATTGGAGCTAAAACAAAAACAAGAACAAGTAACTTTCTCTCTCTTAAAACTTGTGAACTAAGGAAGAAGATGAAAAGAACATGGGAGAAAACTAAATTATAAATCTGAATATTGCCTTTAAACTAAAGAATTATTACAACTACTTGCTTCTAAATTAGTTGTTTTTCTCTCTCTTAAAAACTATTTATACAACTCAATTACAAAGCTTACAATATTTACAAGATTGCAATTACTTATTCCCACATGTGCAATTACACCTCAAGAGTCAATGTTAAAGCCAGTCAAAGGAGCAGTAGCAAAAGGTCAACGAAATTGAACTGCCATGTAACCGCGTGTGGTGGCGCGTGAGGAGGCGCAGCCTGCCACTAATGCGTGGATGGTGGCGCATATGACTCCCTCGAGGCGCGTACATGCCTTTTTGCTACTGGAAAGGGCTACAAGCTCATGTGGGGATGCACGGGTGGAGGCGCGAGTGGACCATGGAGGCGTGTGTGGTCCACCCGAGGCTCGTACGTGCGTTTTTACCACTAACTTGGAGGGGAGAGTTTCAGGCGCGTTCTGATGCGCGGGTGGCCATGGGAGGTGTGTGTTGAGGCGCGTGTGTGCCTTTTTGCTTCTGTTTTAGAAATCAGGCCTACTCAACTGCTCTAATTTCGAATGGACATAACTTCCCGCTTGGTGCTCGGAATGCAGTTTTTAATACTCCATTGGAAAGCTCTCGGAGTCTACTTTTCAACGCAATAAGTATTACTTGCAAATTTAAGTGTGCAGAAATATATGGCTCAAAGACGTTGTTAGGGTACAAGTTCAATTACTTTAAAGCTTAACCTTCGCAAATACAACCACGCCAACAATCAACAAAGCACATATCTTGCAAATATAAACCATGGGAACTTGAAAACACTCACAATACTTGCAATTGATTGTATAAGAATAGAAAAGGAGAGAAATATAGTTAAAACCCTATTAAAACTACTAAAAACCAACAAAAATCTATAAAACTATACAAAGTGGAAAACTAACCAAAAGGCTAGTAAAATGATATCGAAAACACACAAATTGGAGAAAATAAGGAAGAAATAAGTGCCTTAATATGATCATCTTTGGCACTTATCAACTTCCCCCAACTAGGACCTTTGCGCGTCTTCGAGCACAGTGAAACAAAAGAAAAGAAAAGAAAGAAGCAAACTATACACTAACTCACTTTTCTAGGAAGCACAGTCACTTTTAGCAACTAGTGACAAGCCCTTTAAACCCTCAAATCGCTAAGAAGGATGAGATGGTCTCGTGAGGGTTTCCAAAGAGAAGACCCCATAACTCCACAAATAAGGAGAAACCAAGGCAAAGGTTTTCAAAAATTCAAGGAACACAAAAGGAAAAACAAATAGAAAATGAAAAATTGTGGATAGAAAAACGAAGTGTGCCTTGGATTGGATTTCTCAGACTTAAGAGACGCTAATAAGTATGAAGGATGTCCCCCCGACTAGAAGTCAAGCAAGCAACAAATAGATATCACAAAATGTGTGCAACTTTCAAAGCTTGCAATAAATCAAGTCATTCCACTCTCTTCCACTTTCCATAGCGATCCTCCTTGGCTTCAAGACAAACCAAGCTCTGTGACAACACATAGCTTAAAGAAACGAGCTTACAGAATAGTATGGAGAGATCTTTAGAGTGAGGCCAGGTTAAAGCACATTGCACTAGACATCCAAAATGAAGAAGACCATTGTGACTCCCTCCACTTTTCGTGACTCAATTCCAAAATCAAAGTTTTTTTCGTGTTGTAATGTTGGCTAAAGGTTGGGTGAGGATAAAAGTGTTTGGCTTGTGGTGGTATACCTACACAATTGAAGTTTACAAACATCAAACCAAACTTTGGGGATTGAGGTACCCTAATTCACATCACTCACACACTTAGGAGGCAAGTTTATAGAACACTTGCTTTCTCCGTTACAACTTTGTAACACTTTGAATTATTTTCCCTTTTTTTGCATGTTTTTTGGATTTATCTTTATTTTTTTCTGTTTTTTTTCTTTATGCACTTGGGAATCACTTTGCAATACTATTACATTTCACTACACACTTTACAATGCTTCGAGGCTTTATTTACTTAGCCTTTACTAACACAATAACCACACTTCACTTGTCTTCTAAAGGTCAAAACATGTGAGAATTTGGCTGAGGTACGTAATGTGGCAAACAAAGACAGGAAAGCTCAATGGATGCCAAAGGTGAATAAAAACCCAAAATTTATTCCCAAATACGTATGTGGAAAAAGAAACAAAAAGAGTAAATGTAAAAGGGAAAACAATTTTTACCCAAGACCCGAAATGATTCCCTTTTTCCTCCCTTAGGTAGTTCGGTCTAGATCTCAGAAAGTCACAAACAAATAGTCAAGGTAGGATTCTAGCGCAAACACTCAAATTTTTGTGGATTTTTGACTTGAATATGCCTACTTGGCTCTTGGGGAATACACACAACTCAAAAAGGTCTCAAATATAAACAAGAACACCAAGATAGGTTTCCTATCATCTACCAAGTTATGCCCAGCTTGGCTAGAAATCTCACCACCACAAAAGTATCACATGGCTTGCTTATAAAGCGTGCCAATTAAATGGATTCCTAGGAAGAGAACTTCACGAATTGTATTTTGAAAAGGATGGTGATTTGAAAAATATAGACCTTGCAAGTTCCATGGCTAGGGGGAAGAATGAGTTGCTCAAAACTCAAATCCCATCCAATAGTCCATTACCAAGACACAAAACATAGTTTATCACTTTGCCTTGAAAACCAAAAGAAAAGATAAGAAAAGAAAAGAAAGAAAAACATGCAAAAGGAAAAGCAAAGGAAAATGGAAAATGTTTTTGCCTTTTTTGCATTTTTTTATTCTTTTTTGATTTTTTTCCATCTTTGCCCCTAAAAACACAAAGGCACACAACACATATATACAAGCACACCAATAAATAGATAAATCCTAGGAAAATAAAGGATAACTTGMAGATACYGTTRACACTACAATCCTCATCATCCCCTTATCAACTTCAAATCAACTTGACCGAAGTCAAGGACACTACAAGAAAACTTTAAGGGGGAATCCAACAACRGRAGTGTAAACAAKTAAAGTATAATCGCCGTAGGGACAACCCCTACGATGCRGCAAGCACATAAATCCCCAAAGATATTGTCTCCAAGTGTAAAAACAAAWTKKTAGAATCTAGATACATAWGTTACAATAAATAAAGAGATTGAGTTAGAGGGAACTTACAAAGCCGCATCCAAACCAATATAAGGATAAGAGCCCTAAAATTAGGCTCACGTCCAAGCTTGCGACTCAGTTAAGTAAAATACCCTACAAAGGCAAATGTCTCCACCCCAACGTAACGAACCCGTCTAAAGTTCAAAATAAAAGAGTAGGAGGAAGGAAAAAGGACAAGGGACAATCTACAAATACAAGCCTCCAAGAGCCTCTCCCCCCCAATCAACAAAGCCTCCAACTCCAAAGTATAGGCTCCAAAGATCAAAGTCTTGAGTAAAACACTAGCCAAGTGGCTAAACCAAAACATAAACAAGCAAACAAAACTTAAAAAATACATCACAAGACTACAAGCATACACTTAAATAAAAGTCAAAGAGAGAAGATGGACAGAGAAAGGCCTAGGCCCTCGGGGTGCCTCCCGAAAGCGCTTCTTTAACGTCAGTAGCTTGACGCCACCTCCCTTTAGGGAGGATAAAACGTATGAAACTCTAGGACCCTTTGGAAAGCTTGGGCCTCATAGTAGGGCTTGAGATGATGTCCATTGACTTCGAATGAGGAGTCATGCTCCTTGTTCCATAGCACAACTACCCAAAGTGGGTGTACTTCTTTCACTTCAAATGGACCCGACCATCTTGACTTAAGCTTGCCCGGAAAATTTTTTACCTAGAGTTGAAAAGTAGAACCTTATTGCCGGGATGGAACTCCTTGTCAATCTTCTTATCATGACACTCTATTGATCTTACCTTGTATGTACTAGCACAATCGTAAGCATCTAACTGGAGTTCCTATAACTTATGAAGGTCCAAAAGCCTCTTCTCTCCCGCACTTGCCAAGTCGAAATTAATTGCTTTGATCGCCCATTGAGATTTATGTTCAATTTCGACCGGCAAATGACATGCCTTGCCATAGACAAGCCGATATGGTGTGTTCCCAATCCGAGTCTTAAATGCAATTCTATAAGCCCATAAAGCGTCATCCAACTTGTCCGACTAATCTTTTCGATATCTAGAGATCGTCTTCTCGAGAACGCTCCTGATTTGACGATTTGAAACTTCAACTTGGTTACTTGTTTGAGGGTGATATTCTAGGCCAACTTTCTTGTTCACTCCATGCTTCTTGAATAGAGCTTGGAAAGCACTATGAGCAAAATGGTAGCCACCATCACTAATGACCTTCTAGGAACTCCGAATCACAGAAATATAATCTTCTTGAACATCCTCATGACCACCTTGTGATCATTAGTAGGCGAAGCAAAAGCCTCCACCCACTTCAAATCATAGTCAAGGACCACTAAAATGTATTTATTCCCCCTTGAAGAGGGAAAAGGACCCATTAAATCAATGCCCCACACATCAAAAACCTCAAGTTCTAATAGCATTATGGGGCATTTCATCCGTCTTTGAGATATTCCCGGTTCTTTGGCACCTATCACAAGTGGTCACGTACTTCCAAGCATCATTGAAAATGTGGGGTTACCAAAACCCTGAAGCTAACACTTTTTTAGCCGTCTTGTTCGGCCCCAAATGTCCTTCGCTAGGTCCCGAATGACACATCTCAAGGGTTCCATTGATCTCTTCTTCCGGCACACATCTCCTAATGAGCTTATTTACTCCTCTCTTGAGCAAAATCGGGTCATCCCAAATGTAGTGCCTTGCTTCCCATGGATTATTCTTCTCATATTCCTTATATCACTAAAGGGACTATCTCCGTTGCAAGGTAGTTGGCAATGTCCGCATACCAAGGAAGCTTGTCACCATTAGTGTTCAAAGCATAAAGCATTTCCCCTTTCAATTCATCTCCAAAAGGATGGTCATCCAAGTCGTATCCTCCTCGCTCAAGTCTAGATAAATGGTCTGCTACATGATTTTTGGCTCCTTTCTTATCCTGTATCTCGACATCAAACTCTTGTAGGAGCATAACCCATCGGATCAATCTTGGTTTAGCATCTTTCTTGTTGATCAAGTACTGAATTGCCGCACAATCAGTATAGACAATGGTTTTGGAGCCAAACAAATAATCCCGATACTTCTCAAAAGCATGCACCACTGCAATAATTCCTTCTGCGTTGTTGTGTAATTCATTTGGGAATCATTCAATGTTTTGGACATGTAGTAGATCACATATAACTTCTTGTCCTTTCTTTGCCCAAGGACCGCTCCGATTGCCCCATCGCTAGCGTCACACATCAACTCGAAAGGTAGAGTCTAATCCGGGGCTTGAACTATTGGGGGTGAGATGAGAGCCTTCTTGAGGAGAATGAAATCTTGCAAGCACTCCTCATCAAACTTGAACTTGGAGTCTTTATGGTGAAGCACATTGAGCGGCTTGGCAATTTGAGAGAAATCCTTGATAAATCTCCTATAGAAACCAGCATGGCCGAGGAAGGACCTTATACCTCTCACATTTGTTGGAGGAGGAAGCTTCTCAATCACCTCCACTTTGGCTTTATCAACTTCAATCCTGTTGTGGGAAATTTTGTGCACAAGAACTATTCCCTCCTCCACCATGAAGTGGCATTTCTCCCAATTCAACACCAAGTTTGCTTTTTCACATCTCTCCAAGCGCTTCCCCAAATTTTTTAAACAATCCTCATAGGAATTTCCTCCCAAGAAAAGTCATCCATAAAGACCTCCATGTCGCCCTCGATCATGTCTCCAAATATGCTCATCATGTTACATTGAAATGTACCTGGAGCATTACAAAGACCAAAAAGCATAAGTCTATAGGAAAATGTTCCATAAGGACATGTAAATGTAGTCTTTTCTTGGTCACTCAAGTTGATTGGAATTTGAAAGAAACCCAAGTAACCATCCAAAAAACAATAGTACCTATCTATGGTTAGTCTCTCAAGCGTTTGGTCTATAAAGGGGAGAGGGAAGTGGTCCTTTTTGGTGGAGGCATTCAATTTTCGATAGTCGATACACATCCTCCACCCGGAAACAACCCTAGTTGAGATGAGTTCGCCCTTCTCATTCTTAACTACGGTCATTTCACCTTTTTTAGGCAACACATGAACCGGGGCTACCCACTTTGAGTTTGCAATAGGGTAGATAACTCTAGCCTCAAGCAAATTGAGTATCTCTTTCTTAACAACTTCTCCCATTCAACGGTTCAACTTTTGTTGAATTTCAATGGAAGGTTTTGCTCCCTCCTCCAAGTCTGTATTGTGCATGCATAGGGTAGGGCTTATTCCTTTGAGATCTTCAATTGTATAACCAATAGCTCCTCTATGCTTACGCAACACATCAAGGAGGGAGGTGACTTGTTCATCACTCAAAGATGCATTAACAATAATCGGATAGGTCTCATTCGGACCTAAAAAAGCATACCTCAAAGTGGAGGGAAGCGGTTTCCTCTCCACTTTTGGAGCCTCCTTTGTTTTGTCCTTCAATGACTCCAAGGCCGCCTCCCTTGCTAATTTATCTTGCATCAACTTTCCTTCTTTGTCTTTAAGCTCTTTTCTTTAAACATCTAAGACCTTTTCAATGGCCTCCATCTCCGTCGAGTTCTCACCTATCTTTGGTTTGTTCAACAAAACATCCTCAAAAGCATTGTTAGCACATAATAATTAAATCATCATTTACATGATTAGAAGGACATTTCATAGATTTGTGAAGGTCTTAAGTAATTTTGTCCTTACCAATCTTGAAAGATATCATCCCATTCTTAACATCAATGCATGCCTCGGCCGTAGCCAAGAATGGTCGTCCTAAAATGATAGGGGTATTTTCGTCCTCATCGATCTCCTAAACAATAAAATACACGGGGAATAAATGCTTCCCCACTCTTAAAGGCACATCCTTGTTTTTGCCCCTAGGAAACCTAACGGATCTATCCGCCAATTGTAAGGTGATTCGACCCGGGATCAAATCTCCCAAATGTAACCTCTCATAAACCGAGAAGGGCATCACACTCATACTAGCCCCCATGTCACACAAAGCATTTGCAAAGTGTACATTATTAATAGAGCATAGGATAGAAAAACTACCCGAATCTTCCAATTTAGGAGAGATAGTCCTTTGAATAACCGCACTACAATGTTCCGGTAATGTGACGATTTCTATCACATCACAAGAACTTTTTCCATTTATATAATTTCCTTGAGAAACTTAGAATAGGTAGGCATTTGTTGCATTGCCTTCGTAAATGGAATAGTCCTSTGGACTTGTTTAAGCATCTTAAGGAAATTGCTAAATTGCAAATCAAGCTTGTATCAAGTCAACTTTTGGGGGTAGGGGAGTTTTGGTTCTTCKTCAATCAAACTTGGGGTTTCATCTTTTTCTTTCCCTTGATCTTAATCGCCATCTCTTTTTCATTGGCCTCAATGGATCCACTCGGCTCATTGCTCGTTTTCCTCTCTTGGTCTTTTATGAAGATTTGGGGTTCACTTATCTCATCATCATCATCTTCTTCAAACCCTATAGTTTTCCCACTCCTAGTCACTACGACATTCATTTGTCTTGGTTTAAGACCTTGGCTAAGAAGAGTGGGTTGGAAAGATTGTCCATCATAAGCTTGAGCAATTTGTGAGAATTGGTTTTCAAGCATTTTGAATTGGATTCTAAGCTCCTCGGTCTCCGACTTGAATGTGGAAGGAGAGTTTTGGTTCCAAGGAGGGTTAGTAGTGAAATTGGGATTGGCTTGATTGTATGGTTGGTTGAAAGTGTTTTGATRCGCTCCCCTTGGACTTTGGAAACTCGGAGTAGGAATATTATTAGCAACTTGCAGATTGCGAGGCCCATTTTTAAGATTCCTTTAGCTTCCTACATTCCCTTGATAGCTAAGGTTGGGTGTTCGGGGTCCATTTCCACTTTGACCTTCTATGATTTGGTTTTGGCTACCAAAACCTTGGTTTAAACCTTCATTTTGATATCCAAAATTTCCTTGAGCTAGTGGTTTTTGGTTCCCATAACCATAGGCGTCAACATTAGAGTTAAGACAATACATCATTGAATTACCTTAGTTTTATGAGCCAAACCCACTAACTTGAGGGTCAAAGTAGGCATTCGGAGCACCACCCACTTTATTGGGGTTTGGATCAAAGCCATTGTTTGACCATGCTCCAAATCCATACACGGAATTACATTATTCATAGCCATACCCATAATTCATGCCTTCGTAACCAGTTCCAGCATATGAAGCATTGTCAACATAACAACTATAAACATCATGATCTAAGGAACAATAATTTTCACAAGAAATAGTGTCATTAAGCATATTACAATAGGATGGTTGAGGATTACCTCTCATGGCTTGGTAGGGTTGAGGGGCTTGAGGGGCTTGAGAGGAGGAGATTCCCTCTTTCCCAAGGCTCTTCTAAACAATAGATTTGATGTCTTCCAAAAGCTTCTCTACAACTTCTCCGCTTTCTAGTGCATTGACCTTCCTAGCTTTGTCTCAATTCTTGCCGATGTTATGAAATTATCGATCACATCTTCGATTATCCCCTCGATTTCATCCTCATTCCAGTTCAAGATTAGACCACCCGCTCTGGCATCCAAACTCGTCTTTGAAACATTGGTGAGACCCATGTAGAAAGTTTAATAGAGTAACAATTTAGGCATCCCATGATGAGGGCACTCCCTATGGTACCCTTGGAAACGCTCCCAAGCTTCCCCCAATGTTTCATCTCCCATTTGAATCTTTGCTCGTATCTCAACGGTCCTTTTGTGAGGGAAGAATTTTTGCAAGAAGGCTTTTGTGACTTCCTCCCATGATGTCAAAGAATCCGGTTTCACATCTTTCTCTAACTACTCTATGGCTTTCCCCACTAAGGAGAATTTAAATAATGAGAGTCACATATACTCTTAAGTTGCCCCACTTTCCTTAATAGTGTCACAATGACGCTCAAAATCCTTCAAATGTTTGTGGGGTTCTCATCTTTCAATCCATAGGATGGCTCAGACTCAATCAACTTGATCAAGTTAAGCCGAATTTCATAAGTATAATCTATGGTTGGCAACCTAATTTCCCTAGTTGAGGTGTATGAGCTTGGCGCTCTCATATCTTTCAATGATTATGCCATGATGACCAATTCTCCAAATTTCTCTCTTAGAAGCAAAGCAACCAATAAGTCTAAGAGTTTCTTATAAAGTAAAAATTGTACTTCAAGATAAGTACGAAAATCTTTTTGGGTTTTTGAAGTTTTATGAAAAACAATAAAACCAAACAAAAGCTTTTAAAACTCAAACACTTGTTGCCTCCCCAGCAACGACGCCGATTTGACGGAGGGATTTTAGTTGTTGTTGAATTCACCAAAACCTCCAACCAAACACAATTTATAAAACTTAACCAACTAGATACACAAGTATAGCAAGTAAGTAAAGTTCGTACCCAAGAGAGGCTAAGATMATTGCTTGAGTTTTTCCACTTGATTTTGGGATGAAAAACAAATTTTGAGGTTGAAATTTGCTAAAACTATAAGTAAAGCTACGGAAATAATGATTTAAAATCAACTAACACAAACCACTTAGAAATACTAGTTTGCCCAACTATATAATGGATTTCAATTCCCATCAAAAGGTTAAGTCTCGTTTCAATAAGAAAGCAATTGTGATCTTAGCTTAGTAAATTAGTTGGAATCATCTCCCAAGTCATCCAAGTCTACTAAACTTTCTAAAACCAAAGTCCCCTTCAAGTTCTCACAAGAATTAGTCAAAAATTGATTAAACCAATACCCTAAATAACCCCTCCAATCCCTTGCAAAGGTTAAAAAGGCAAACTCTCCCTCTCAAAGCCTTGGGTGGCAAAATCCAAAACCAACTAAGATTGAGAAACCACAATTTTATGGAAAAGGATTGTTGAAAAGAGATGAGAATATCATTTTGGCACTAATGGATTGTATTTTGGCTCCCTAGCATTCCTAAGCTAGAGAACTACTCACTAAGCATGATTGTAAACAAGAAAACAACAAAACTTGCAAAAGGAATCATAAAAGAAGCCATTAAAACACCAAAAACCAAAGAAAAATAGGGTATTGAATAGCTTGTTCAAAACTAAACAAAAATCAACAAAACAAGCATGAATAGACTCACAAACACACTAACATTCAAACTAACAACAAATGGAATAAAAAAATAAAAGCATTAAAGAAGACCCATAAAAAACTAGAAAATGAAAAATTCTCAAAACATGAAGAAAATGAAATCAAAATTGAAAACTAATTTAAGAACTAGAATTACATCGAAAAGTTGAATGAATTGCATATAAGACTTGCTAAAACTAGTTTAGAATTAAATGCATTAAAGCCAAAACAAAATCAAGAACAAGTAACTTTCTCTCTCCTAAAAGCTATGAACTAAGGAAGAAGATGAAAACAGTTTGGGAGAAAACTAATTCTAAATCTGAAAATTGCCTTGAAACTAAAGAATTACGAGTACTTGCTTCTAAATTAGTTGTTTTTCCCACTCCTAAAAACTATTTATACAACTTAATTACAAAACTTATAATATTTACAAGATTGCCATTACTTATTCCCACATGTGCAATTACAACCTTAATTTTTTGAGTTTTACTATTCTAGTCGTCTATTTTGGTTAGTTTTTTTTCTATTTAATTTGAATCTTAACACTATTTTTAAGAAAAACGTAACTTTGAAATTACGTCAAATATATTTATGTAAGATAATAATGTATTGTGGTGCGTGTCTTCTGTAATTTGATTCGTTAGTAAGATAATGGATTTTTTGTTTAAAACCTCCACGACTTATTAAGGTTTTGTCAAAAACCCCCTTACCTTTATTACTTTTTTTTACAAAACCCCTACACATTTGGCAATATCATTGGTATTAAGCCCAAGTCGTGTTTTCCATCCATTTTTTCGTTAAATTCATGAGTGGACCCCATAACTCGAGCAACTGCCATTAGAGCACCATTCAAGCACGTACTCCAACTATCGAGTAGGTTACATAGCGAAACCCACCACCCAGCGAACCCTACTAAAGGTTCTAAAGCACTCAAGAGGGGGTGAATTAAGTGATTGATACTCGTGGTTAATTTTCCTTTATTTTAGATTGTGTGAGGAACTAGTAGGGATAGTTCCTATAAGCAACGGAATATAAGTAAAGCAATAAAGGAAACACAAGATTTAACGAGGTTCAGCCAACTATGGCCAACATCCTCCTACCCTATATGTTCTTTCATTAATCTACTCCGAAAAATAAAGAAAACACTCCCTGTTGTTTCCCTACCCCGGGAACCGGTACACCCCACACTCTACTGCGAGTGTGCACTCAACTTACACTCATAAGCCCTTTGTGTTTGAACTCACAAACACTCCCCTAGCCTTCAACCCCTCCGTTGAAAGCTTTGACAATAGCTATTTTCTCTCTTTTGATCTCACTTCTCCAAAGCTAACAAAGAGAATATGTTTACATTCTAAGGTGCTCTTATATATGACTCAATGAACGACTTTTGTGCTTCAGTGTGTATGGCTCTCAAAAATACCCTTTTTCAATTGTAGAGAGACTTGTGGAATATAGACGAGCAAGTGATTATATATAGGCTTTAGATCCATAACCCTAGTTTCCTAAAATCACACGCAACCCTAATCCCCTATTCGTAATTCACAACCCCCCTCTCACTACCCACACACATGCAACCCTAATCCCCTAACTTCAAACCCTAATCCCCCAATTTTAAAAAAAAATTCCCCTAAATTTAACCTCACTCGAAGGTGATTTGTCCGAACTTGAAGGTGGTTGATCGTGTTGATTGCGATGGTGGTTTGGCCTTGTTGATTGCGATTGGTTTAGCAAATTCGTAGGGTGCTTAGTGGGTTAGAGATGGTGGTTAATGGTGGCTAATTCTAAAGGGGATGTGTTGGTGGTGGCTAAGTTGGTGATTGAGGTGGGTGGATTCCAAAAATGGTGGTCAATGGTGATACATAGTGGTTGAATGGGTGGTGTACCCGGAAAATAGAGAAATGGGGTGTTAAGTTCCTTCCTTGAGTTTTGAATGATGACAAACTGCATTGAACTATATTTGTATGCAAGTTTCTGTTTGCATGTGCAGGTACAAAAGACACAACTTCAATGGATGAAACGAAGAAACTCAGGAAGCCAAGTCTTGAAGATTGCATGAAGACCAATAGTACAAGAGACATAGTTTTAGGTCTTAGATGCATTGTAAGTAGTATTTGGATTGTTTAATGCACTATAAAGGTTAAAGTTAGAGAGATGAGCTAGTTGAATATAATAAGTAACTTTGGTTACTTATTATATACAACTTCCAGTAAAATCAGATGAGTGGAACAGTTTGGGAACAGTTCCAGACTAGTCCTCTCAAGTTTACTTAATAACATCCGTATTTTTGGAAAGTTTATTTCCTCGTAAAAATGATTTTGAATTTAAGCGAATGATAGGTTTGTTGTGAAAGCAAGTTCTTTTAAGTATGGTAGGTATATTGTATATGTTCATATTGATTTTATTTGCTAGCAAATAAAATCAGTGGATATATTTTCCGTGAGATGATTATATTATTTCCAAGGAAAATATATGCTCATGTCTCCATGCAATATACGTACCAAAGGCTTACTTAAGAGAATGAACAAACACACAAACTCTAACACTTTTGCACAAACCTTTTTGAGAAATCAGATTGCAAAAGTTCTCTCTCTCTAAGTTCAACCTAGCATTAATCCAATACTACACTAAGGTTTAAATTACTCTCATTCTATGCATTAAGGCTATTTGTAAATTAAAAGACAAAGTGTGGTTATTTGAGCAGATTGAGAGTTTAATTTGCTGGGTAATTTGATCAGGGATCAAGTTCGTTCGTTTGAATCGCCATAGTTGGTGATTGAGTTGAACTTCCAACGGTGGAAGTTGGGGGATATGTTGTGCATAGGTGCATAATTAGACCAAGTGTATTCTTTTGTTATTCAAAGTTGTTTAATAAAAGAGTGAGTGAGTGGAAAACGTAGACTTATTAGAAGTCAAACCTCGTTAAATCCTTGTGTTGTTTATTTCTCGCATTTATTATTCCGCTGCAAAAGGACTGGTTCTAACTGGTCTCAATTAACCGAAAAATTTATAGCACTCATTCTATACTCAATTTACCCCCCTCTTAAGTTTAATTTGCACTTTTCAATTGGTATCAGAGCCTAACTTCTTGAAAGGGTAACACCTAAAAATGTCCCCCCAAAAGAGTAATCAGTGATGAAACATACCGCGTCTCGCGATTGTTTCGACTTAGAAAAGATGCTTTGAACTCACAAAAGTTGTATTTTGAGCCAATGAGCTTGAGTGTTATATCCTGGAACTATTGAGCAATGTTTTTAGATTAGAGAGGGTGCATATTATTAATCATTTTTTTTGTTATTTTTTGTTTTATGATTTTTTTTCTTATTTTTAGAGTAGTGTTTTTTTGCTTCTATTTTTTGAAGATTTTTTGATATATATTAAGTTATTATTTGTTGGATTCCCATATTGATTTTCTTAGTTTTTTCTATTTCATCACATTTTGTTGCAAATTATATTTTTCTGAGCTCACTTCGTTATTTTTTTTAATGATTATTTTTCTGATTTTTCTTTATTTTGTTTGTATATTGTTATATAGTTTGTGATACGCAGAAAATACACAATATGATTTTAAAATAATATTTCAATATTTACAATTGAAGAAATATGCGCGTGGAAATAGCAGGCGTAACCTTCCTAGAATATCATTGCTCTTAATAACTCCTTTGCTTTGTATGTATCAATGGTGTGTTTCTAAGTGTGCGTTCGAATCAAGCGTGATCACTATTATTGTTGTGTAAAATGACGTAATGTGAGGGGATATATAATAGCAAGATGTTGTGATGAGAATATTAAACGAAGACCTGCTAGAGTACGCCAGGCTCCGGTATATAGCGAGGGTTTTTCTTCTTCTCGGGCTCTGTTTTTTTTCTCATCGTGTTGGCGTTTTGCGGTAGTATGTTTGTTTGTAATTACGTTGCCGTTTGCATCTATTTCGTATAACTATAACGACGGGATTTTTGTCTAATCACGATTTCGTCTATTCTGCTCTCTCTCTTCCTGTCTCTGTTATAGCTTTTCGATTTCTCTTCTTCGTCACTTCGGTCATTAATCACTCTAAAAACACATTCGTGTCTTCTGTGGGTGAGTTCTACAGCATGCGAGTTGCTTTTTGATTGCAATCTCAGTGAATAACTAAGTTGTGATTTCTGATGATACTTCAGCGCTATTGGAAACATACTCTTTTCTCAATCTAATTAATAACTATTTTAATATGTTTTTTCTGATTCTAATTTATATAGACATGGGCTTTAGTAAACTCTTACTATGTGAATTTGTTCAGGGGTGGATATAGTTAGGATTATCAATCAGTTTTCTCAATTGTTTGTTTCATTGTGTTCGTTCTTTGTTTTTATTTCATTATCTATATTATTATCATTGTCAATACTAACGGATTTTCTTTATCCGTTGTATAAGTCGCGACTTCAAGAGGCGAAGTTGTCATGTTGGTTCGTGTCTTGTAGTTACGGAGACTAACATTGTTTTGTTGTCCTTTGTTAGTTATTTGGTTTCTGATGCCTAGGCGGAATGATTCGTTTTCGCTGTCTGTTGTTTTTTATCTATGAGCTTGACTTTTTTGTTTTTGGCAGATCCTAGTGTATATGATTTTGGTTGTGAATGTTATTATTTGGTTGTTGTTTGGGTAGTCGTATACTTCTGCATTGTCATTGTTTTAGGTTTCGGTTGTCATGTGCGTAATTTATTTTGCTAAATAAAGACCGGAGAATTAATGTGATAGTCACTTATATATCAGATTAAACACTATGGCAACCGGTCTTTAGGCACCGTTTTTAACTTGATTAATGCAAAGTGGGTACAAATTTCTGCGGGTATTGTTGATGTCGTTGTGTGCATTATTAGTTTGAAATCGCACTTTTTCGTAGTCTTGTTTGTTCTTTTGATTATGTGTGTTAGTTTTTTGTGAGCGTGCTTTCTATAGGTGCTAAAAAAGTACATTATGTGTATTTTTCTATATTTAACCGTGTGTGTTTTATTGAATTAATGCAATGAGACACATTTGAGTAGATATGGCCGCTACATGGGCGAATGGTTACAGATTGATTCGTACACCATGGTCCCGAACGTCAACTATCGTGAACTGGTTACTGATCAGAAGTGGGGCAGGGTTTTTTTAATTTGGTGCATCCAACGTTTCGGTGCTGCGGGTCGTGAATAAGTTTATAGGTCACAGGTGGCGATTCCCGTGTAGAGCTGCGACGAGTAGACGAGGGTGTGGATTTCTTCCCAGAGGCGATTCTACTGTGGTGCTGGGTTATCACTGGCTCAAGCCATCCCGCGAATGTGCACCTTCTTGTATTTTAGTTATCGAAGCCGCGGCTTCTCCGCCTATATTTGTTTGCGCGAGGTGGTACAGACGGTAGGTCGCTCAATTTGGCGACTTGCACGGGGATATCTAGCCGTGTTAGGGTTGAAGTTGGGAGACAGACGTGTGGAATAAGTCGGGGGTACATTCAATCCTGCGATCACGGGTTTATATTGAAATTCGGGTTTTGTGTTGCATTTGTTTGGCATGTGAATCGGGCTGGTGTGCGTTGTGCCGGGCGGTCTGTCGCAGTTGGAAAGGTCACAACGTCGTAGGCACGTTGGTTCTCTATATTGGGTCATTTCGTAATGCTGCGAGCGTACCATATAGAAGGGGGGGGAGGTAGCTACTTTTAACTATGCATGTGGTTAATTTGTCGGCGTGATGGGCTAGAGGGCAGGTCCTATCCCGCCCCTGTGATTTGCCGGTTGTGTGGGTTGCACGTTGTTAGTTTTTGATTGCTTGTGGTGGGGCGTTTGTGGTGTATAGAGCTGGTAATCTTTGGGGCTCCATTTTTTATCGATTTCGCTAATTTTGCTAGTGGGTGTGTTGATGAGTCTGACTGGTAGTGTTTTTTGTGTGTTTAAAAGGCGTTGTTACTTTTAGGACGTGGTACATTGTTGTGTGCGTCTTCTGACTTTACTAGTCTCGTATGACATCTATTGTGGTATCTTGTCACTTGGAGTTTCTAGGTCTGTTGTTTAGTATATGCATATTGTTGTATGGTGATCTGTTCGGTGGTTTGTTGTCTTGTATCTCATGTGTGTACAGTCTAGAGCTTAACACACGATCTTGTTGCATTATAGTAGTTTCCATGGTGTGCTTGTTTTTAGTTCCATTGATTTGTGTGGGCTATTTCATACTGCCCAGCTAGTGACTTTAGTTTGTTTGCTTCTGACCTTGTAAAGTTTGTCCTTCAAAACTTTCGACCTATGTTGCTCAACAGTTGACGTTTGTTGATCCTTTTTAGTTTGTTATCTCGTGGTTTTGAGCCATCGTGCTGCAGGTTTGAGTAGCTTGTTGCAATGACTCTGATCCTTGAGGGTTTGATCCTTGGACGGCACGTAGGTATGTGGGCTAGGATAGTTGTATTTCTGAAGTAGTGTGAGCGTTGACCGTGGAAGCTGCTTTTTTTCTACGATAAGTGTTGTTAGCTTTTGGCCTAAATTGCTTGGTACTTCTGAGCCCTTAGCATTTGATCCCCTCAATCTACTTTAGGACTTGTCATATCATAACATTCCTATGGGTCGTTTGGTTGCTCGTTTCAGAAAAGAAAAAACTATCAAATATAATAAGTTTCATGAATAAAAAAATAATTTAAAAATAAAAATTCATAAAGTAATACGAAGGGCGGACCTTATTGCATTGATACATTCAGGTTTGTCTTAAGGAAAGATACCAATGGAAGTAGGACCACTGCATTTGCAGATCTGCATCCATTGATTATGTTTGGTTATCTTTGGGCAATGAAGACGGCTTAACGGGGATGTTGCACTAGTGGTTTATTCTTTTTGGAAGACAGGGTGAAGCGCGTCTCCTAGCCTTGGCTTGTTCGTATTGGCGCTAGGAAGATGTTGAAGGCCTCAGCTCTTAGTCGCTAAACAAATCTTGCCTGAACCTTCATGTACCATTGGTAGCCTTAGAGGTCACTCTACATATATATTGCCTCGTGGGTTTCGTCAACCAAAAAAGCTCCGAAAAGCTGCCGAGGCAATGTGTTCAACTAGTCTTGTTGGAAGCAAGATCAAGGTTAGTTAGCTCTCCGAGTCTCGTTCGTTTGGACAGAGTCTTTTGAAGAAGGTCGATTCGCTAAATAAGCCATGACCCAGCTCGTTTTTTATCTCTGAAACCGATGCGTTGAGATCCTCCCTTCTGGTCTGGGTACCCTATCTGTGGCAACCAAATGCGCCGGCTAAGTGGGAGATGTTCTTCTAGCGGAAGACCTATGGTGGCCCAAGTCAAATTGGGCTGTTGGACTTGCTGATGAACTCCTCGTTCATATGAATGGGATTTAGAGATCACCATGGCACTTAAAAGGGATTGACTCTGGCCGGGGGGGGGTTGCTGGGGTGTGTTGTTTGTTTATGGTTGTTCCTCTCTTTCCTTGGAACTTTTTTTTTGTGGATAGTCATTTTTATAGTGTTTTCGTTGTCACTTCCTGAGTATATGTATTAATAGCTACTTGGGTAAGACATTCATTCTCACTGTTGCAGTCTTGGCATATTGTGTTTTGTCGGTATGGATACATTATAACATTCAGTTAGCTTCAGAACATTTCGTTTTGCCAGAGCTTTGTGAGAATTCCTTTACTAGGGATAAGAACGAGGGTTGGTTTAGGCCATCCTGAAAACGTGTCTCCCAAATGTATTTAATTCTGTCCGCTTGTTGATTGAAATATAGACCTTTGTGCGATCTCGCGTTTGGTTGTGTTGACTCGGATATAAGATTGCTTTTGCTACTCCAAAGTCTGAATATCACGAGGTTTACTTGCGGAATTATTTGAGCAAGGGGGGATTGTGGTTGAGGTCACTTACATTTATGGCATATAGCTATTATGTTTTGCGTTGTTTGTTTTCTCGAGTATCTGCTAAAGGTTGTTTCAAAGGTTTTCGAATAACGTATTTTACAGCTGTCGATCTCTCGTGTCTTCTTTTTTTCCTCATTCATGGTGTCGCTAACATCTTTTTGAACTCCGCCTAGGATATTTGTTAAATATTTTCTGGATTTTTCTATGATTTTCTTGATGAGATTTTTTGTCTAGAGTTAAGAGTGAGTCGGGGGCAGTGTATATTTGAGCTTGTAAAATACGTGTAAGTATTGTTGTAAGGAAAATATACTTTCCGTTGAATAGTAACGTGTGAACCTCTGAACATTCTAGATGGGCTTTTTGCAGTTCCTTGAGATTTTGATAGATGACAAGTACAGGCTGGTGTCTAGGTGTCTGTTCGAGATCAAGTTGTTTGAGATGCGAGAATATAAATCTGTAGAGAATCAAAATGTATTTAGTTCTGTTGAGTTTGTTTTGGTATAAATAATTATTTGAGCTTTCAAAGCGCATTGAGCGATATTACGTTGAAATGGGCGTAATACGTTTTGTTGTGTCGTGATGAGCGTATGAGTATCGTTTCTCCATGTTAGTGTAATATACTTGCTCAATCAACATTAACGTATTTGTTTTTCCAATATTAACAATAGGAAAGTTAATGGTGAAGCGTATAGTTTATGGCGCTGTGGATTGAATTGGGTATGATATGGTCTGATTCGCAGCTAGTCGTTGGAACTAATAGTCTTCGTTGCTTCCCAGCTGAGTGATTCGCGAGGTTTCCCTGTGTCTGCGTTTGGGTGTTTTTTTGTTGTTGTTGTTGTTCGTTTTGTTGCCTCAGTGCCTATAAATATTCTTTTGGTCTTCGTTTTTGCTGTTTTGTTGCTATGCTCATGGTCCGGACGACTTTCAACGCACATTCACGTTGGGTACGTCTCTTCACTTTTTCACTTGAATCTACGAACTTTCGAGTAGTGAGCAGTGTACTTATGATATCAGGAGATCATGGCATTCCATACAACTCTTCCGAATACACTCAAAACACAATTCGTTTCCATTCAAGCATCCGATTCTATTCGAGGTATTTCAAGAAGCGTATAATTCTAGGTTATAACATCTAGATTGTATTCACCCTAATTAAACCTTCTTTCACTTTTTTTCTCAAGATGCTTGTTTTGTCATTGTTTTAGTTTGAGCTAACCTGTGAGGTTTTATTTTGTGAATATTCTAATAAAGCAATGTAGAAACTTCACTTGTTATGGCTGTCCATGGTAGAATAGTGCTTTCTGTGGTTTTGTTTATTTATATGATTTTTTGTCATTGTTTCATGAGTTGTTTTTTCCTTTTTTGTTTTCATGATATTAATTTATACTATTACTAGGTTTTGTCATGCTAATGTTCGGTTTTTTTTTTTTTTTTTTTTTTGGGTTTTTTTTTGGGGTTTTCTTGGTTGGGTTGTGGTTTTTTGTTTTTGCGTGGTTGGGTTTTGTGTCGGTTTTTGTCTCAATTAGGCATTCAATCGAAAGGCGATTCCTTGATTTTGTTCTAACGATTTGATTGTCGTGTGCAGTGAGAAGGTGATGAGGGACACATTATTATGTATATTATGATTGCCTACAACGTCGTTTTGTTTATTGTCTTATAGTTATATAATGGTTATCACAGTGTTGTGGTTATGACTGTGTATGAGATGTGTTGGTTATAGATCTAGAGGGTGAGTGTGTAAAGTTGTGTGGTGTCTACTGTATATAAGTGATATATTCATTTGGAGCGAACGTGTTTTTCTTAAAGCACCTTAATGTAGACTAGTTGATTGAACAATCAAGTGACCGCCAGTAGTGTTTGGTGGTGTTTTGTGTGGTTCTTTATTTGTTGTAATGTCTGTGGTTTTTTTGGATTTGATGATGTAGCACCCACCTGAGTCAATCAATGCACTCTCAACGTCAAATCATAGGCGTCTTTTGAATTCTAGATGTTTTATGATTTAATTTGATATCTGCAATGTAGACCGGATTTGAGTAGTAGGTCTGCGGTATAGGTGCGTGGCCCCCGCCCGCCTGACATTGGGATTTACAGATCTGATCTGTGATGACCAGCCTGAACCACGACTGGTTACTTGGTTGGACGTGGGTCCATTAATTTGGCACCAATGTTTCGGTGCTGTCTGTGGACTTATCTTCTATATAGGCGGCACGCGGGCGATCCACCTCAATCGACGACACTTGGGGTTCCCCAACGCATGTCAGATCGGATTCCATTTGTGTCAAGCTCCATTGACACTTGGGTTGAAGCTGAGTCCATTCGCCCCTTGTGCAAGCGGGGCGAAGCTCCCTACAGTTTATTTGTGCGACTTGCACTTGGGATAATCACCATTTGTGTGGAGTGGACAGACTTGAAAGTCTCGTAGTTCCATATTCATAATCAATTGAATTTTGCTTGTGACCCTTCGAATAGGGTCATGTCTCTAGGCACCTGGTGTTTTGGTCTCTAATATGGGGAAATGTTTCTAGCTGGCTGCTCGGATGCATCCTTAAGGGGTGATTTTATTTGGTGTCATGTGGTTAAGGTTGATTCACAGGCTAATGGGAGAGTTCTCTTATCCGCCCATGGCCGCGTATCAACGTGTTACTCGATGCGTGAATATAAGGGGGTAGCATCGCCATTGGATATAGAATATTGTGGTGGTGAAGAGTTTGATTCCTTCAGCTCTACTCTTTAGGCATGGACCTGCAGACTTTAACCAAGCCGACTATACTTATTAGTTATCCGACCTTAAGTGAATAATTTGGTTTTGGGCTTCAAATCAATTTGTGCTGTGTTTAACTTTGTTGGTGGACTGTCTTCATTTAGGGTGCTAAATTCTTAAGCCACAACTAAGCATCGCTTCATTCTATTGGTTCTTGGTGTGCTAAGCATGAAGTTGTGTTTTGATCTCATTTTATTCTTATTCAATTCAATCAATTGAATACTCATTGAATTTTGGAATTGTTGAATCTGTTTTAGGTTTGGGTTCTCAATTTTCTCTAAGAGTCGCTTGATAGTGTGAGGTATGATTCGTCTTTTTAAACGCTTATTTAGAAGCGTGGTATGTAGGGGTGTTGGTTTAGTTTTCATATGAAATTGTTCAATTTGTGTGCATTTTCTATCTGCTCCAATTTGAGCAGAGATGTAGGCGTTGAAGTCGTGTTAATTTATGTTCAATGTGTCTGTTTCATTTTGAATCGCCTATAGATCTTTTGAATCTGTGATTAGGCTTTTGTCTGTTTTCGGAACTGCTGAATCGTAAGAATTCTTTTGGATTTTTTGGCGTGTGAGAAAGTCTGTGTAATCTTAGTGCGTTGTTAGACTCAGATGGTCTCCTTGGAGTGGTTTCATTCAACGTGTTCTAGTTTGTGGTGTTAGGTTCGTTAGTATATGGGTCTCTTAATTCCTGAATATTTATTTTGTTCCATATTTAGTTTGGAATCTTTGTTCGTCGGATTTTCTAGGTCTACCTTTTTGTCAATCAGTATGTGAGGTTCTTTTCCCATTTTTCAATCTACTTGGTGAGTTCGATGTTTCCTTAAGTTTTAGAACCTGCTATTATGACTTGTGTTTGGATGGTTTGATGGTGAGATGATGTTTTCAAGTAACCAAGTTTTGTTTCGTTTCTGATGTTGGTGGTAAGTCGTTATATTTCTTGATGTTCAGCAGGAGATAGCTATAAGATCTCTTTCTAACTGGTGGTGTCTCTGGTGGCCTCAGAAGAGTAGACAGAATGCCAATGAACCGCGAACGCGCGTTCGGTCTTTTTTTCAGCTCGTAAGTATCGCGTGTCTATTGGCATAACTGCTGATACCGAGAGAGTGTTAACGCATTTCTAGTAAAGTGCTCTGAGTCGTTATAGTTCTCTCCTTTGTATGTTTGTTGTTTTATTTTTTTTGAGATGTTTGTGTTTTGCTCTGTGTAGATTTGAATAGAGCTGTTGGGTGGATTTTGAGTCTGATGAAGAGAGTGACCATTTAATAATTACCTCTCGAGTGCTGAAGGGATGTAAGTAGGACGGATCGTGAGAACTCATGGTTTTGTTTTGCCATTCCCGCCTTTTTCTCGGTAATGTACTTGAGACGATAGTAGATATAGGTATGTCGAACTCTAGATAGTATTGGTTGTTGGCAAGAGAATGTCGCGAGAAGTGATGTTGTAGGCCTCGCGTTGCTGATTATGGGGTGGGGGAGTATGAAGGCAGCCGTCGCGCGGAAGGATAGTTGTGTTCTATGCACTGATTGCCCAGTTCAAAGAACTGAAGACCCACGACAGATCAGCTCGCACTTTACTACTCAATTCTTAAGCGGTAATGAGCAAAGAGCATTACTTCGTGTGTCTATTATTTGACACCATCATTCAGGTGGTTTCAATGCTCTGATCAAGCCAGCTCGATGTATTGGTGAATTATATTCAATGTTTGACAAGTTCCCTAGATAGAGTAGCAATGTTACATTCTTATTTCTTCAGCTTCTTGTTGGTGCCTCTGTGAACTGATGAAGTCTCTGTGGTACCCAAGCAGATGGTGAGAGAGAATAATTTTGTGTCTGCTAGGCTTCTTTAATTAGGGAGTAGAGAGCCGTCTGAGAGGTGTGTATGTCGCCTAACTTGTTTTTGTTGGTTCGCGATTTGATTGGTTGACTGCGATTGGTTATTGGAGGATAGATCAAGGGTTTGCAGTGTTCGTTTTATCACGATCCTTCAGCCCAAGTATGAGAGCCATCAATTTTTCAAGCCCATTTGGAGGCATTTACTTGGGGCGTCTTAAGTGTTGCCTCTCTATGGTTGTGGAAGATGTTTAAGAGCTCCACAATGCTATGAGGTTACGTTGGTGCTTTAACTAATGTAGGTTTTGTCTCTCTCTTCTCTTTTTTCCAACTACCTGATTTGTGAATTTTATTTTCAGCCGACGAGTTCAACTAATGATCAATACCTCTTCTATACCATTTCTTGCTCTCTTCAATAACAGTGCCTCTGGACCAGCCTAAGTCATTTCTTCATTTTGGTATATTATGAGCAGGCGGCCTTTCTATTTAGACTAATCTGGCAATCATGGTCGCATGCTCCTATATTTGATTTTATGTCCAGGGTCGAACGAGTCGTGTGTTGCATTTATGTACAAGGAAATCTATGAATGGGGAATCGCTCCAATTTGCCTATTTGCAAGTTTTCTGACAAGTGTATGGTTCACATTTCACATCTTGGTTGTTTGTTGTTGTGGTGATGTGTTTGGGTTGGTTTATTTTGCGTTTGGTTTTTTTTTTTTTTGTTGTGTTTTTGTTTTTTTTGTGGTTCTTCTATCTTGGGGCTAATGTGCCAGTTTTGTCGTTTTGAAGCACAGGATTCAAGACATGTTTAGATGGATTGTGTGGGTTCGCCTTGCCGCTAGTCCGCTTGTCATTGGTGTAGTGGTCGGCTGAGAATGAGTATAGTTTAGATCTAACATCTGCAAACATACCTATTTGGTCTCAACGACGATGGGTACGCCATAGGCTGGGTGTTTATAGTGATGCCATGTGTGGCCTTTCTTTTATATTGAGTATCAGTTCTCTGAGTCCTATTTCAATGGTATCCTCTTTCAATTCCTGTCTTTTGAGTCTAATGTAGTCCCTTTTTAATTAAGCCTATGTTATGTTCAATTGTCTTTGCATCATATGTAAGATGATTCAGGGTGGGCTAATATTATTTCGTATGTCGATGTTGTCATAATCTTAACACTCTCATTTTGGCCACCAGATGTGTGCTATTTGATATTTAAGCTTTGATTAATTATTTAATTTGAAATTTGGCCCAGAGAGGCTTCCTTCACACTTCACAACATGACCCCCTTCGCTTGGGTTTTCTCTATTTCCGTTGTTCATTCGAGTCAAGATCATAACTTTCATTCCTTGGTTTAGTCGCACTATAAGACAATATTAGTTCTCGTATCTTTTCTATCAGCGCAATTCGATCCTTAACCCTTTTTGACCTAAGACGTGCGTAGGAAAAGAACACGGTCAGAAGATGAAAAGAAAAAGTTAAACATGGGTAAATAACATGAAAAATAGAGAATAAGTAATAAGTAGATGCAATATAGACAAGTAGTTCAAATGCAAATGTCAAAGTTCAACAATTCCAAGTCAACTTTTGCCAAGATGTTCGAAGCTCCAGGTTCAAACAAAATATGCACAGAGTTCTATAAAGCATACTTTGACGTCAGCCTTTCGTGATGCAGATTGCTGGGTGCGAAGTCTTTTCAACCCTCAACCACATGCCACACAGTTACAACTACAAAAGCCTCTCATAGCGAGGCAATTGTCCAATCATTCATCAAGTTGAATTAGTTTCTGTTTGTTTTACGGTTGTGGGTGTTTCCCCGTTTTTCATCTGTTTTTCTGTAAGGATAGTTTTTATTGTGTTAGATGATAGCTCTTCTCTCGAGTTGACCGGGCTATACATTAACATTAAATTCATTTGATGGCTTTTGGAGTTTGACTTTTGACGTTGCTAGAGGTTTGTGTTTGTGGTGTTGGTGATATTCGTAGCGTTTATATGGGTGTGGTTGCGAGGCTTGAGAATCCTACATATGATCTATTGTTGATTAGCTCTAAGCTAGCATGCCACCTCTGATCTAGTCCACATCTTTGATCCCTTAGTATGCACAAATTTATCGCTTTTATTGTGTCTGTGGTACTATGATGCCTATCATTCTTGTTCACTTCAGAATTTTGGGCATTGAGCTATATCGTCCAAATGATAGTAAATTTGGCCACTGACTGGTGGGTGAGTTCAGTCTTTTTGGGGTTGAACTCACCATACAATTACCTCACCGTTTTTTACTATGTTGACTCAGTTGTGAGTGTTCGTGTAAACTCACGTTGCTGAAAGTTCTCGCATGGTTTCGTGGTTGGTCTTTTCGTTTGGTGTCTATCATGGTCTTATATTCCACTCATTTGGGGCTTCTGTTCTCTCGCAGGTGCCTCTATTACTTTCGTTTGTTCAATTGTCTATTGCTATCAAGTGGAAAATCCTGAAAAAATCACTTTTGCGACCCTCGTCGTCTGTTCCAATCATAGTCTACTGTCTGTGATGGCGCGATAGTTAAGTTTTTGTGTGTCAATTCCAAGTCCCGGATGTTATGCAACTCCATGATTCTCGTCCTAATATGTCACTGGGATTTGTTCGTCTTCTATAGTCACTCTTCAAATGTCGATCTCTTCAATTTTGGTCACTTTGTATTTGTTTGGTTTTAGGATTTTAGACTTCTATAGTCTCTGTTTCTCTCTATTTTAGAACCAGCCTATGATCTTGACTCTTTTCAAATTCAAAGTCCCTTTCTAAATCATGTCGTAGCAATCACCTTATTAGACAAGTTATGTTCAAATCTAGTTGTCTAGAAATTTCTAGTTACTATGACAAGTGCCACTTTCAAATCATTTCTATATATTTTGCCAGATTCTAGACAAAGTGTTTTTTGCTTTTTTTTAATGTTCACTTTCAATTATTCTTTCTTTATATCCAGACGCTAGTTCTAAGTTTGCATCTTTCTCTAGAAGACCTTCTATAACGTATGTCTTTTGAACTCATGTCTCCTAGTGATTCAAGTCTACTTATAGACTTCTTTGTTTTCTATTATTTCAGTTCTGAGATCCGATGACCTTATTATCTTATCTTTCATGACTCATCTCAAATCCATGTTCTAAAACCATACTAGACATAGTTATAGTCCTTCATAGTGAGTCTCTTCTCTGAATTCCTGTGCTAATTCACATACCTTATGACAAGACCGTGAATCATATGACCTTTTCAATCGATGTTTACTATGAATCTCAGACCCGTGATTGACAAGACGTTTCAAACATGGTCTAAATACCAGTAAACTAGACAAGACTCCTTAAACTCGTCAAACCATTTTATATAGACTCAGTAGCTTTAGACAAGACCTTTCAATGTTCTCCGTCAGCATCGTGATGTCTAAATCCAGACCTAGACAGGATCTGGTCAATATCTCATGTACTCTTTCAAATCTATGTGTTGTATACCTTGTGATCTCAAAACAGCCTTCCAAATTCAAAGACTCTTTCAAATCAATACTGCTTTGTCGACTTGTTCTCTCATCTCAAGTTCACAAGTTACTAAGTCAATCATGCATGCAAATTTCGCTAGACATAAAACAGAGTCCAGTCGTCACCAAGAGTCCTTAATTTCTGAATTAGGGCTATCGTTTTCAAGTCCAATGCTGTTCCATTTCTTCGGGCTAAAGTTATGGGGACTGCAAATGCGTTTTCCTTTTGGCCTATTTTTTCCTTCTTGTCTTTTCTCGCCAGTATAGCGCACTGTTTGTGGTAATTGAAGTGAACTCAAGGACGCATACACTAGTACATGATGCACATGAATATTCGTCAGTGGGATCAATGTGAATTTGCGGCTACTTTGGTTAAGTTTGTGTACGAACGTGCTGTTTCAGGTACCTTGTGTTTTTGTTATTTTGTTATTGGGTGTGTCTGTGTTTTGGCTGGCGAAAAATGGTTAGTTCATGGGATTTCGCTCACGAAGACTGTCTGGGTGCTTGTTTGCTCTCTCGCCGAATTTGAATTTACGTGTTGACTTTTTCGTCGTACTGAAAGCATTTTCTGTTGTTGCTTTCTTTCTGTAATGGCTTCTCAGTTCTATATAGGTGGGTGGGTTCTGTGAGATATTGTGTGTTATAAGCTCGTTGTCGCCAATAGAGTAATGTTTTTCTCGTGATTGAAATTATCTTTTTGATCTTTTCTGGTCTTTGTTGGTCGAGCTCGTGAATAATGATTGGGTTTATAGTCTGTCTACTGGACATAGGTCGATAGATTAGTCGTTGCAGGGTTTACTTCTGAATTATTGAGCAAGTGATTTGTTTGTTAGGTCTACGTTTCTACTAAGGCACTACATTGATTTTTTTCGTTTCGTCTGATAACTCGAGAGATGTTCCAGAATGTTTTTCTCGAGAAAGAGTTTTAGCACTGGCAGTATTTCTCGTGTCTTTTTTTTCGCATCATGTGCGTACGACATTTTTTCTGATATCCACTTGGGGCCAATAATTTTTAAATGATTTTCTGATTTGTTTCTATGATTTTCTATTGAACTGTGGCAAATGTTTAAATACGCAGCTATAACTGCGATGAAGATATTTACTCGTGTAATAGATTAGAAATAATACTGTGCCGGAAAATACGTTAAACCGTGGTTTATCTAGAACAGTCTAAAACTCGCCTGCTTGTGAGGGCAGATTAGGGGTGGTTTAGGTGCGTCGAATCATGGAAATCACGTGAATAAAATGGAGGAAATGCAATATATAATTCTGTGGTTTGATTTGTGATATAGATATTATTACTTCAATCGCATTGAGCGTATATACGCTTGAGATTGTACTGGAGCGTATATATCGCTCTTTTGATTGTAGTTCGTTTTATAGTGCTCGTGAAGCGTATGTTTAGGTTGGGGTTGTTGCATCATATCAATGATTCTATGGATTCTGGATTTTTCAATAAGATTCCATATAGGAATAAGTTGTTTAATGCGTTATTATAGTCTTCGTGTTGTTTGAGTTTGAGCGCTATTAGTATTTTGTTTGTTTTGTGTGGCGGTCTCCTACTCTTATTTTTGTAGCGTATTATACGCTCATCCCCAGCGTGAATTCGGGGGTTTTGGCTCTCGTTCGCCTTGTTTTCTTTGTTCTTCGTTCCTATATTGTAATGGATTCTTTGCGTTCTTGCTTGCTGTTGCTTATGTTTTGTGTCGGCTATCTACGTGCTTCATACGCACAGAGCTACTGATCATCTTCGCTCACCTTTCACTGTATCACTGATTCATATTAGCTTCTACAATCACGTTCTATTAGGACTTATCCATTACAAACTCTCAGAACACTCAAAAAATTCATGTCGTGTTTGCATGTCAAACTATCGTATTCTATTTTATCAATATAGCCGAAATATGGTTAGCATAGAGTCTGAGTATTACTCACCAAACACCGTTCTTGTCACTCTTTTTCAATTCCTTTTTGGCACTTTTAGTTTGACTAACATTGTTATGAGTTTATAATTCTAATTAACGCGAATGTTAGAACTGGTCTCTGTTAATTTGCTTCGATGTAAAATATGTAGGTTTTTTATGTAAATATTTGTCATGTTCCAGGGTGTGTGTCTTGGTTTTCATTTATTTTATTCATATACGTATTGTCATTTAAGTTATACTGGGTTTTTGTTTGTCTAAATTACATATTTCAATTCGAATAGGCGATCCTTTGAGTTTTTGTGTCTTATTGTTGTGTGGTACGATTGATTGTTGGCTAGTGACATTGTGTAGGTATAGAGGATTGTTTTGGTTATTTATTGATGCGGTTGAACTTGTTGTTCAGTCTTATATATTATTAGGGTCGGTATCACACTTGTGATATATTGTGTTTATACAAGACTCTTTTGGAATTTAATTTGGTTTTGTTTCTATCTTAATGTGCATGAGTAATTTCATGACGAATTCCGTTTTTTTTTCTAAATGCACTCTTAGTGTTAACTTTGATTTTAAAGCGAGATGGTGTATCTCGGTGCTCATGATTTGGTGTGGTTGGCCATGTGTAGAATCTTTTTTGTGGTATAATCAGTCAAACCCACTAGTTTTTTGAATTCAACTTAGCAGGCTCTTCAAGATCTAATCAATAGGCTCTTTGAATTTCAAGCTGGTTATGATTTTATTTTGGGAATTTTTGCATTGATGAACCTCAGATAGTTTTGTTTTTGTTTTGGGTGTGTAGTTTCTTTTATTTGTTGTCTTCGGTTCCCTCGAGTGATTGGTTACAGTCTGATTCGTACGATGTCCCTCGGTGTTTTGTGTTGGTACGCCCTACTGGTTTAATATGATGAGTTGGGTCTCTGTTAAGTGTTGTGTCACCGATAGTCTGGTTTGTTCGTGGCGTCCGTGAATAAGCCTATTATAGGTCACGGTGTGCGTATGCCCTCAATAGACGCATAGAGTTTTTTTGCCCCAATCTGCATTCACAGCGTTTCGATTCCCATGCTCATATTCTTATTATCTATGTTCTTGGTGAAGCGGGATTCACTGACTCCTTGTCTCTATTGGGTTGGTCGAAGCCCATCATTTAGTGGTGTCTTACCTATTCTGGCATATATTGATTGAGGAGTTTGCTTGTGCTTTTTATGGTTGAGTTTTGTTTGGTCTAGTCTTCCTGCTCCTACTGTTTTGAAGGGAGAGAGGAGGGGGTAGAGGATCTATCAATTTTTGCTTGCGTCGTGTTTTCAGCCTGATAATATTCTATATATATTACTTCAGTATGTGATTGGCGCTTACGTTTTGGTGACTATTCCAAAGGTCTTATGTCGACATTGTGAGTTTCTAGAGATTTGTATTCTTTTCAATTTTTACTGAGTCAGTTGGAGTCTAGGATAGGATTTCGTATGTCTAGTTAAGTCCTTCCCTAGAGTCTATGTATCATGATTCTTTTTTCTCATTTCGTGGTGTAGTTTGGTTTCATAGGTTTTAGGATCAAATTCTGAGTTGGTGATTAGTCCTCTATGTAATTTAATTCTTGGTTGGTATTTAAAAGTTTCTTTTTTTTGTCTCTCATTGTTCTTAGGCCGCCGATAGTTTGTGTCTTCTAGTTATTTATATGTATCAAATTAATAATCGATTGTTTTTGTTCTGTTTTGTCTATAATTTCTAATTGTGACATTTCTTGTCCAGGTTAGAGCCCTTCTTTCTATTAGCGTCTCACAAAATTAATCTTTTCTTGTCTCAGGTCCTTCATGCACATCAAATAAAAGTCTTGCTAAGTCTATGATTGCCTAAATCGTATATTTTCCTGATTATCGTTTTTCATTCCCGATATTTCCGAGCCTTTGGACCATACGAGTGGCGTGTTTGGTATAATATGTTGTTGGATGAGCAAATAGAGAAAATTAAAGGAAAGTAAATAAGGTGCTAAAAAGTCAGAGAAGAAATTGAGTTATAAGTATACTAAGAATTCTAATGTTTTCTAATTATGCAAATTTCTAATGTATAAGTTAGTTGCAAGCAATTTCCAAAGTTCAATAGCGCCGTTCTAAACAATGAGAGAGTCTAAGTCGCAAAAGTCACACTGCGCATCGTGTGTAACTAGCTAGT